>CAJRSG010009076.1:0-13142 GCA_907169655.1 Acomys percivali
GAATCCGAAGGTACAGATGGCTGTGTTTGTCATGTTCCTCATTTTCTACGTCCTGACACTGATTGGTAACATCCTCATTGTCATAATGATCATATACGACCGCCGGCTCCATACCCCCATGTACTTCTTCCTCAGCAATCTGTCCTTTATTGATGTCTGCCATTCCACTGTCACTGTCCCAAAGATGCTCAGAGACACCTTGTCAGAAGAAAAGCTCATCCCTTTTGATGCCTGCGTGGTCCAGATGTTCTTCCTGCACCTCTTTGCCTGCACAGAGATCTTCCTGCTTACTGTCATGGCCTATGATCGGTATGTGGCCATTTGTAAACCCTTGCAGTACATGACAGTGATGAACTGGAAGGTGTGTATGATATTGGCTGTGGCCCTATGGACAGCGGGCACCATCCACTCCATATCTTTCACCTCACTCACCATCAAGCTGCCCTACTGTGGTCCTGATGAGATTGACAACTTCTTCTGTGATGTACCTCAGGTGATCAAACTGGCTTGCACTGACACCCGCATCATTGAGATTCTCATTGTCTCCAACAGTGGGCTGATCTCTGTGGTATGTTTTGTGGTTCTTGTAGTGTCCTATGCAGTCATCCTCGTGAGTCTGAGGCAACAGATCTCTGAAGGCAAGAGGAAAGCCCTGTCCACATGTGCAGCCCGCCTCACCGTGGTCACACTGTTTCTGGGACACTGTATCTTCATCTATTCACGCCCATCCATCAGCCTTCCAGAGGACAAGATTGTATCTGCTTTCTTTGCTGCTGTCACCCCTCTGTTGAACCCTATAATCTATACCCTTAGGAATGAGGACATGAAGAACGCCTTAAACAAGTTAATCAGGAGGAAAGAAAAGTAAAAATGTGAAGTCTTTAGGATTCTTGGTGATTCAAATAAAAGAAGCAACTACATATTGTATTCACCAGATGATATGACCTGTCACATTTTCTTCTGGCCCTATATCTAACAATCAAAGCAAGTGCTATGACTGGTAGCATCTTCCTCATTCTAGAAACTGTCATAGGCAGCAGGCACTTACTTAGCTCTCTCTATAGGAGTAACATGATCATCTAATTACAAGGAAACAGAAGCTCACACTGAGCAAATAGCATGCTGAAAGTCACCCTGCTACAAACCATAAAGACAGTGCAGGATGTGTACTTGACATACAGGAGGCCCTGGCTTCAATTCCCTAATACACACACACACACACACACACACACACACACACCATGACAACAGTCATGAGATTGGATTTCAAACCAGATCCATCAACCCACTGCTGCTCCAAGAACTGGGAGAAAACACCAACTTGAATTCATCCTCTCATCCTACTGTTACTGCTTTTCAACCAAGGAACAATTGCATCATTCACCTACGCTCTGTGTCCTGATGCTTGCCTAAATGACTAATTAAATGCAGGTAAATGAAAGAAAGAAAGTTAGAGTATGACTGGCAACAAACACTTTGAACCATTGACGTAGTAATACCCTTAAGAGTTTATTCAAATCTGTCATCAGACTAATGAAATGGGGACGTTTTATTTCTTATTTCACAAATGCTTACTGAGCACCAAATTTGTGCTGGATACTAGATTTGTAGTTGTAAATATACACACACACCTACATAGAGTATACAGTCTAGTAAAATAAAAAAGAAAAACGTGAACAACTAAATATAGTTATGACTGCAGTGAGGAAGAAGGAAGAGAAAACTGGGTGCCATGGACAGGCAATGGGAGTGAGCCCTGACTGAGCAGTCCAGAGAAACCTCACTGAGGAAGTCACATTACACCTGAGGTGTGAAACACAAAAAGAAGCCTACCATGAACAACAGAAGCAGCCAACACTCCAGGCAGAGGAAATGACAGGTCAAAGACCCCTGAAGGGAGACTGCTTGTTCCAAGAAGTGACAATCACTGTAGTTACAGCCTAGATAGGAGGGCAGGCTGGCAGGAGAAGGGCATTGGGGAAGTGAAAAGAATTTCTGTGTTCACTTAAGGAGCTTAGAGTCTTTTCCATACAATGAGAAGATGTCAGAATGTGGTAAGCAGAGCAATACAAGTGACATGTGGCTTTTCTTAGGTAAAATTGATTTTGTTGTTGTTGTTTATTTGGTTGGTTGGTTGGTTGGTTGGTTGTTGGTTTCGTTTGGTTGTTTCTTCTGGTTGTTCAAGCTTTGGCATGCTGGAACTCCCTCTGTAGACCAGGCTGGCCTCAAATTCACATAGATCCACCTCCCTCTGCCACCCAAGTGCTGGAATGAAAGGCGTGTGCCACTGCTGCCCGGCTTATTGGTATTTTTATAACAACCAAGCAAACAAACAAAAAAAGTAGTTTTTCTGCTTACCCCATTTCAAATCTTCAGATTGTATGGAAAAGACGGTAAATTCCTTTCATTTGCTGAGCCTGACCTTAAACTCCTGATCCTCTTGCCTCCAAGACCCAGGCACTGGAGTTGCAGTCATGAGACACCAGACCTGGTTGGTCTATTGATTATGCAGAGAATTAACCCAACTAAGCATTTATTGCTAAACTACTAACAGCCACTTAAAGTTGCTTCAAGGGCTCAAAGAGAACACCAAGATGAGTACATGGTCTGTATGCAGCCCCTTTAATGTATTTGGAGTGCCATGCACTACAGCAAAGTGGCATGTGACAAATGGAATTAGCAAAGAAAGAACTGTGTCTCATGTATATAATATATAATAATATTGACCTTCCAGGAAAGATGTGCCCACTGGTATAATAGCGGTAAGACTATTGTGAGATAAGTACCAAATATATATATTGGTACTTATCTGTGTGTGTGTGTGTGTATATATATATACAGACCTATGAAAAAAACTATATAGAAACCTATTAGTTATAAGATAATTTTAAATTTTTAAAATTTTTTTAAAAGTTCAACTAGAATTAGCCTACATGGGTGAGCAATACCAGTCCCAGAAGACATGATTGTTAAATTGCAGTGAGAGGCATGGTATACTTCCCCATGAGTTTTCACTCTTGGAAGTCCAAAGGTCTCAAAATAAACACTAGCCCTTTGCTACCTACCATAACTACATGGTAAGAAGCTAATGCTGAAAATATCACACATTTTGGCTACAGGACATGGGGAAATTAATCTGAAAATGATTAAGAAATTTTACTCCTTGCTGGATAGCCTTCATAGTGCTTGAAGATGTTATGCCTGATGGTGGCAGAGAAACAATGTCAGTGGGTTAGCCCAGTGCTGAACTTTGCATGTTACAATACTGATCTTCCAGGTAAGATGTTCCCACTGGTGTCATAATGAAATGACTATTGTAGGATAAGTAATAACTTTCTGGTTGGGTTGGATGTCAGTTTCACAGGAGAAATTGTCATTTATGCCTGAGAAGTAGCTCATGACCAAAGAGGTCAGAGGCCCTAAGGGAGAACCTGCTGTTGTTAGTTTGCTCAGTGGCCATACTATCTAATTGTCTTCCAAATATTTTTTGTTTTACCCATAGAGCTGGCCTGCTCTGAACATGGGTCAGACAGGCTTCTTTCCGTAGTAAGCAGAAGTCAGCGCAAAAGTGTAGAATTAGTCAAAGCCCTGCTAATAAGGGATGAAGGGGCCAACCCTATGTAAGACAGCATTATCACATCCCATCAGGGAACACCTCAGAAGAAGAGACAGAAAAAATGTAGGAGCTGGACAATGAGGAGAGGTGCTGTAAAATTCTGTTTTCTATGTATTACATAGCTAATACTCTTATCAGTGCACAGAGACTATGCTTACCTGCACAAGATCAAGCCAGCTAAAATTCTATCATAGAGCTAAAATTCTATCATAGATAGAGCAAGGTAATCTCCAGCCTGAGACCCTTAGTAAGGGGCTATTAACCATCCACAGCTTCTGAAAGAGGGAAAATCATTATTTTAGAGGGTGTGGCCAATAGTAGGTTTCCCATGCTCCAATGGGTGATCCCACACCCATGTGCATATATCAGTAGACCTAACTGAACTTAGTGGCTTCTCAAAAAAAAAAATAGAAATGAAGTTGGGAAGATATGTTGGGGGATACTTGGGGAATGAGAGGAGAAAATGTGGAATGATATGATCATAAATCATTGTATACATCTATGAGATCTTCAATAATAAAAACAAATTGTATTAAATAAAATAAAATCTTCTAACAACAAAAAGACCACCCATATGCATTTATGGCTGAATTATATAAAAACTTTAAAGAAGAACACCAATCCTTCTGAAACTGTTGCATAAAATTAGAACAGGAAGGACTTTACCAAACTCTTCCACAAAAACACTATTATTCTAACACCAAAGTAAGTCACACACACACACACACACATACACACACACACACACACACACACACACACACACACACAGACACAAATACAAATAAATAATTGCCTTAGCTGTCCCTGCCCCTCACCAGCTGCGGCACTCCAGCACTTTGGAGAGCAGGCCCTGCACCACGCCTGAGCAGCAGAGTAGAGGTGGTCCTGGAGAGGGTTTGGGAGTGTAGCACAGCAAAGTAGGGGAGCCAGCCCAGAGGACATGAGTGTGTAAGTGCTGACCCCACTGTTCAGCTGCCTTGAGGTGGTATGGCACAAGAGAAATACCCTCCCACCCACACCCCAACAGACACCAAGCTGCTATAGGTAATTCTACATATTCTTAGTTGCTAGGAGACAGAATTTTGAATGCTTTGACTATAAGGAAATGATAAATATTTGAGGAGGAGGTGGATATGTATAATTAGATATGTACATTACATAAAATACATGCAGATCAAATATGACATGGTAACTCATAACATGTATAATTTATGTGTGGCATGAATAAGTTAAAAACACATTTAAAGGGCTGGAGAGATACCTTAATCCTTAAAGCACTGGCTGCTATTGCTCAAGACCTGCGCCCTGTGCCTATCACCCACATGGTTGCTCAGAACTGTCAGTAATTCAATTCCAGGAGATCAGACATTGTCTTCCGGATTCTGTGGGTACATGCAGGCAGAAATTCATATATATATATATATATATATATATATATATATATATATATATCTTAAAATATATTTTTAATCACGGCAATCTTCATTTCTCCACTTTGTATTCTTCACCAATTTAAACGCCAACCCCATATAGCTAAAGCAAAGAGGAAGCAAAAGGAGAACCGAGGCAAGAAATACAAATCTACACAAGAAATTTGCTGTTCTCTAAAATGACAAATATTTGAGGCCAAAAATATTGACAGTAGGTTGTGTTTTGTTTCACTTTTTGCCTGAAATACATGTTTCATGTAATCAGCAAATGCCACGTGACTGGCAAATATCTCAAAAGTTCTAAAATTTTTGCATTTTGTTCTAGTTATATGTATACATGTATGTGGGGGGTGTATGCCATAGCATACATGTAGAGGTCAGAGTTCTCCCATTTTGTGACATCGGTTCTCTCCATCCATATTTAAGTATGTCCCAGGAATCAAATTCAGCTTGGCAAGCTTACATGGCAAGGCTTTACCCCACTGAGCCATCTTGCTGGCCCAATCTATGTTGTACAGAGAAGAAAATAAGTCTTAGAGATGGGACATACTTCCCGAAATTCGTACATCTAGGACTTTAAAAATGCACCCAGACAGTCTAGCTCCCAGATGAGGCACATACGCTGTGAGGCCGACCAGCCCTCACATCCATATGCATACACTTATCATATCTGTGTTTTCATATATATTAGTAAGAAAATCCAGAGACGTCATCTAAAAATTACCTCTTCACATCGGATCACTAAATACTAGCAGGTAATTTAATTGTACGCAATATGCCCCAAAGAGCTACGAGTTCAAGTCCTGATTTTCCTCATTAAACTCTCTCAGAGACAGACACCAAGGCTATTACATCAGCTGCCACAAAGTTAACTTTGCCTAACTAGTAAATTGGCAAGCTGACGTCACTGGATGATTCCCTGGAAATAAAGCCTGGGCATTTCAGGTAGAGCGACACCTATGCAACAGCTGCCAGATACAGCTGCTCGCTTCCCTCATGATTCCCTTTCAGGGCTTAAGCGTTGAATGTTCCATCTGGAACAAATGATACAACTTGCACAGACGACACAAGACCCTTTGGATGCACTGGTGTTCCGAGTACATTGTCACAGCTGGGACAACTGTGAAACTGGTTTCCCATAGTTCTCAGTCCCCACTCATCAGGAGGTCTGAACAATACACAAGGGACACACTGCTTTTACACCACAGCCTCAGTCAACTGCACACCATCCTAGGACTCTGACTGCAGAATTGCCTGCATAGTGAAAGAAGGACCAAAGTACAGATACAAAAGTATGATTTTGGCAGAAATTCAAAGCTAGTGCCTCTGTGCCCTGACTTATGACCAACTGCAAACAGGCTCTCCAGGGAACCTCAGGGCTTCTCACCCTCTTCACAGACAGAAAGTCAATGCACACAAGGTCTTCTGACTGTCCAACCTCAAGGAAGTTCTTCCTTCTTCCACTGGAAGATAACTGTCACTACAATCAAACTGCAGGACAGAAGATTCGGATATTTTTGAAGGGACTGAGAGAATCTGAAAACATTCAGGTGAGATTTAAAGATATTTTAACTTTATTCTTAATTTGCTCTTAACCATCATCTCCTACAGTTTCCTGAAGTGTGTGGTTTCATACACCATACATTTTTAGACTTATTTAGTTTATCTTACATGTGTGTTTTTGTCTACATGTATGTGTATGAACCATGTCAGTTCCTGGTGTCCATGGGGGTGAGAAGAAGGCACCAGATACTGTGGAACGAAAAATACTGGTGCTGGGAACAGAGCCCAGGTCCTCCACAAGAGCGACAAGTGCTTTTAGCTTTCTCCAACCTGTATTCTTAACATCAGTTATTTGATGTCCTTAGACACCATGTTTTCCAAAGCATTTCTCCTATGAGTGTGCAGAAGTACAAGAACATGCTGGTAGGAGGACAGGGTGAGTTAACAGTGAACATGCCCTTCCCACAAGGAGGAAGCAGAATTCTTTGACTCAGAATAAATACCACAAGATGAATTAAAAATCAACCCCTGCCCTTCAAGTTTCCATTTTAAAACAAGAAAATTATGACTGTAAGTCACTAAATAAAAAATTGAAGTAGTTTCCTATAGCAAAAACTGTTAAATGCATGTTTTAAGAAAAGTGACAAAGTGTAATGTCAATCCATACTTGTGTAAAGAGGTTCCTGTAAATTCTAGGTGTTAATTGAAAGACCTCTGTGCAAAACTATCTTGCTTGTCACAGCTTTGTTTGGTTAGTGCCTCTGTTTGACACTACCATTAACCTTTATTTTGACATGAACAGCAAAAATGGCCATTGTTTGCTCAAGGCTGGCATGATGACTAACAGGGAACATTATAAATGGCTGGAACACAGAGGAATCTTCCCCTAGGCATGATGGGAGAACTCATTTGTCTAGAGGAGTCTGATCCTGAGGAATGCTATAAGATGGACAGCACAGGATTAGCGGGTCTGGGGACAAAGAGAGGCTGGGTGAGCTATGGAAAGCTATCTGTAAAGATGGCAAGATTGAGCAAGCCTGAGAAATGGGGTTCCCTAAAGAACATACCCTAAGCTGACTCAGAACACCCAAGAGAAGAAAGAGGTCATAAAACCCCCTCTGTACTCTCCTATTATGCTGACCCCACAGAAATTCAGAGTGATGGTAGAGTGGATAAAGCCTGGGGCCAGGAGACCTGAACCCTAGACCCAGGCGTCGCTGCAGTGCCATGTAGCCTTGAGCCTGGGCAGTGCTTTACCTCTGTATGCCTCCTTTTTGCCATTTGTAAAATGGAAAAAAAAACTAGACTCTCAACTACCTTCAAGAATGTGACTATTATATATAACCTACAATTGTTATTAAAAAGAAAAGCACTGCCTGTTCTTGCAGATGACCTTATTGCTTCCCCTTAATCACAGGGAAGTTCACAACCATCTGTAGCTCCAGTTACAGAAGAAGCTCATGCTCTTCTCTGGCTTCAACAGGCACCAGGCATGCACACAGTACACATAAATATGTGCAGACAAAACACCATGGACACAGAATAAAAGATAGATGGAGAGATGATAGATAGATAGATGATACATACATTCATACATACATACATACATACATACATACATACATACATACAATATTTTAAAGTACCAGTGATAATTAGATCATAGGAAAGCTAATATAAAAGAAAACAAAAGAGTTCCTCTGGATTTACTCATAAGCCAGTAAATCAAGCAACAGACTGAGAATCTGAAGAGCTGAGGATGATGCAGTCAATGCACTGATGGTGCTAAGCCTGGACCTTCACAGGCAAGCCTGTATGGAGCTTAGGGCTTCTAGGGTTTGCACAGCCTTACCTAAAGATCTGCTCAACAAGCACCACAGCTACATGGCCAGCTGACCAGCAGCAATGTGAAATGCTCTGACCCTCAGAAACTGACATCATGGGCATTAGGCTCTCAGCACAGGGCAAAGCAACATGGGAAAAAGTGATTGGAGCTAGTGAAAAGTACAATCAATATGAAACCATTTTCTTTTTTATTTATTTCATTAATTTATTCATATTACATCTCATTTGTTAACCCATCCCTTGTATCCTCCCATTCCTCCCTCCCTCCCATTTTCCTCTTACTCCCCTCCCCTATGACTGCAACTGAAGGGGACCTCCCCCCTCCCCCATATATGCTCATAGGGTATCAAGTCTCTTCTTGCTGGCCTGCTATCCTTCCTCTGAGTGCCACTAGGCCTCCCTATCCAGGGGACATGGTCAAATATGGGGCATCAGAGTTTGTGTGAAAGTCAGACCCCACTCTCCACTCAACTATGGAGAATGTCCTGTCCATTGGTCTCTTAACAGTGTACATTATTAGTAAGACACTCTTCCATTTGGCTTGGGTTACTAGGATTGTAGAGTGGGTTCAGGTTATTGACAGTGGGGTGTGGTCAGCCTCAGAGAAGATTCTGTCCCCTGCACCCATGTAATTTACCCTACAAGCTTTCTAAAGAAGGAAGATTGCCTCTTTTCTGCCTGAGCTTCAGTTTTCTGACGGGAGTAATTAAAAACTATCCCTGCTTATCTGATAGTGTTGTTGTGAGAAGTAAATGCATGAAACCATTTTCAAAGGCCAAGTTTATGAACCTTAGACCAAGTACCTACTTAATGTGAGGAGAACCTTACTCCATTTTGTGAGCTGGGTCTGACGGCAAACTCAGAACTCGGGAAGTGGAAACAGAAGCATCAGGAGTTCAAAGGCATCCTCATCTACATAGCAAGACTGGGCTATTTGTCTGTCTCAAAAAAAAATATGTAACCTAAATCTAAACACTGACACATTGCTTCAGTAAGGGAGAAATAGCTTGTTTGAGTTCACTATTGCATTGTTCCCAAGGTCTGGGTTTAGAATCAAGTGAAGAAGCTGAAAGAAAAAAATTTTAGAGTGCAGGATATTTATTAGGAATTGTCATCCTTGAAAGAAGAAAGCTTAGCTGGGCAGAGGGAGGAGTTTTCCTCCACCTCTTCTGCAGTCTCAGGGACTCCATCAGGTCCGTGACAGGGCTGGAACCAGGATGGTCCATTACAGTCATCCTGACTTGGGGCAAGAGGAGCATCCTTTATTCCACCAGTGGCTGAACTGGGTCTGCCCTTCTGTGGTGTATACATAAGACACTTCTCAAAGCCGGATGGCGGCCAAGGCTGTCTGCTAGCAGCTCCCCCAGCGGTTGTTGGTATTGAACTCTCAGTCCTGAGAGGGTCTCTCCAGAGCACAGCACCCACTCACTGCAGACAGGGATTTATTTACCTTGCAGTCTGTTCCTTTGACTCAGTAGTAGATGTCAAAAAGCCAAAGCTATATATGCTACACTATGGAGGAGAGTCTATGTTTTTGTATGCCAGGACTGGCCTTTAACAGGATAAATGAGAACTAAAAGAATTTTTTTAATTGTTTCATTTCCAAGAGTGTCTGTCTTAGAACTGATTATCACATAAGAAGACAATATTTTGGATCTGAAGAGCTTGGTCATAGCCCCCTCTTCTCCTTTGCTGCTTTTCTGTGATAATCCTAATGTTACAAAGCATCTGGACATAATTTAGACTTAGGAGAAGGTACTATATACAGACACTTAGGAGAATATCACACACGCATTTTTGGAAATAGTTTTTATCTACCTACACAAATAATTTTTTCTTTCTAGTCTAAGGCCACTTGAAACCTTCAGTGGGGAGGGGCCTCTTACTATTTTTATTTATTCATTTGTTGTACATCTTGACCGCAGTGTCCTTTCCCTCCTCTCCTCCCACTCCCTTCACCTCCCCTCCCTCCCAAGCCCCAGCATTCACTCCTTCTCTTCAGAAAAGGGCAGGCCTCCCATGGATATCAACCAGTCATGGCATATGGACCTACAGTAAGACTAAGCACCTCCTCTCTTAAATGAGGCAACCCAGTGCAAAGAAAGGGTTCAAAAGGAAGGCAACAGAGTCAGAGACTCTGACTCCCTAGTCAGTGGTTCAGTCTCTGAGTCCCTGTGAGCCCAAATTGGTTGATTCTGTGGGTTTTCTTGTGGTGTCCTTAACCCCTCTGGTCGCTACCGAGGATTTTTTTAGGAAACACAAGACAGAAGTTGTAGCTCAGAGTTGCCATTAAATCCCCAGCACCAAGGGAAGAAGGAGGGAAGCGACAGGAAATACAGGAAACACAAGATATTTGACCCGCAAACTCCTGCTGTAGATGAAGTCATAAATGACCAAGTAATTAGGTCATCAAATGGTTGATGCAAATCTTTTTTTTATTAATTTATTCATATTACATCTCAATGGTTATCACATCCCTTGTATCCTCCCATTCCTCCTTCCCTCCCATTTTCCCCTTACTCCCCTCCCCTATGACTGTGACTGAGGGGGACTTCTTCCCCCTGTATATGCTCATAGGGTATCAAGTCTCTTCTTGGTAGCCTGCGATCCTTCCTCTGAGTGCCACCAGGTCTCCCCACTCAGGGGACATGGTCAAATATGAGGCACCAGAGTACATGTGAAAGTCAGACCCCACTCTCACTCAATTGTGGAGAATGTCCTGTCCATTGGCTAGATCAGGGGAGGGGTTTGAAGTTTACGGCCCGTATTGTCTTGGCTGGTGCCATAGTTTGAGCAGGACCCCTGGGTCCAAATCTGCCTATCATAATCTTCTTCTTGTAGGTTTCTAGGATCCTCTGGATCCTTCAACTTTGCTATTCTCCCATGCTTCTCTCATCTAGAGTCCCAAAAGGATGTCCTCCCTTCTGTCCTAGTTTCCTGGATAGCGAAGACTTTCATGGGACATGCCCCTTGGGCTAGTATGCAGATATAAGTGAGTATATACCATTTGAGTCTTTCTGCTTCTGGGTTAACTCACTCATGATCATTTCTAGTTCAATCCATTTGTCCACAAATTTTGGGAATTCCTTGTTTTTAATAGCTGAGTAGTATTCCATAGTGTAAATGTACCACAGTTTCTTTATCCATTCTTCTACTGAGGGACACTTAGGCTGTTTCCATGTTCTCGCGATTATGAATAAGGCTGCAATGAACATGGTTGAGCAAATTTCCTTGTTGTGTGCTGGAGTATCTTCTGGATATATTCCAAGGAGTGGAATAGCTGGGTCTTGAGGAAGCCCTATTCCCAGTTTTCTGAGATAGCACCAGATAGATTTCCAAAGTGGCTGTACTAGTTTGCATTCCCACCAGCAATGAAGGAGTGTACCTTTCTCTCCACATCCTCGCCAGCATGTGGTGTCACTTGAATTTTTTATCTTAGCCATTCTGATGGGTGTAAGATGGAATCTCAGAGTTGTTTTGATTTGCATTTCCCAGATGACTAAAGACGTTGAGCATTTCTTTAAGTGTTTCTCAGCCATTTGAATTCTCTGTTGAGAATTCTCTGTTTAATTCCAAGCCCCATTTCTCAATTGGGTTATTTGGTTTGGTGGTGTTTAATTTTTTGAGCTCTTTATATATTTTGGATATTAGATCTTTGTCAGATGTAAGTTGGTAAAGATCTTTTTCCCATCTGTAGGCTGTCGCTTTGTTCTCTTGACAGTGTCTCCTGCCTTACAGAAGCTTCTCAGCCTCATGAGGTCCCATTTATTAATTTTTGACATTAAGGCCTGGGCTGTTGGTGTTCTGTTCAGGAAGTTGTCTCCTGTGCCAATATGTTCCAGGCTCTTCCCCACTTTTTCTTCTAACTTACTTAGTGTCTCTGGTTTTATGTTGAGGTCTTTGATCCACTTGGATTTGAGTTTTGTGCAAGGTGACAAATATGACGCAAATCTTAAATGTTATATTTGTCTCAAGTTTTTACTCTAATTTTTGACAGAGAACTAAAAGAATGGAAAAGACAGTCCTCCTCAACCAAACTTCGGTGACGTCATTCCGGCTCAGAGGTTTATCTGTGAATCCGAAGGTACAGATGGCTGTGTTTGTCATGTTCCTCATTTTCTACGTCCTGACACTGATTGGTAACATCCTCATTGTCATAATGATCATATACGACCGCCGGCTCCATACCCCCATGTACTTCTTCCTCAGCAATCTGTCCTTTATTGATGTCTGCCATTCCACTGTCACTGTCCCAAAGATGCTCAGAGACACCTTGTCAGAAGAAAAGCTCATCCCTTTTGATGCCTGCGTGGTCCAGATGTTCTTCCTGCACCTCTTTGCCTGCACAGAGATCTTCCTGCTTACTGTCATGGCCTATGATCGGTATGTGGCCATTTGTAAACCCTTGCAGTACATGACAGTGATGAACTGGAAGGTGTGTATGATATTGGCTGTGGCCCTATGGACAGCGGGCACCATCCACTCCATATCTTTCACCTCACTCACCATCAAGCTGCCCTACTGTGGTCCTGATGAGATTGACAACTTCTTCTGTGATGTACCTCAGGTGATCAAACTGGCTTGCACTGACACCCGCATCATTGAGATTCTCATTGTCTCCAACAGTGGGCTGATCTCTGTGGTATGTTTTGTGGTTCTTGTAGTGTCCTATGCAGTCATCCTCGTGAGTCTGAGGCAACAGATCTCTGAAGGCAAGAGGAAAGCCCTGTCCACATGTGCAGCCC
>CAJRSG010009079.1:0-10965 GCA_907169655.1 Acomys percivali
ATCCATGAGCAAGGAAGATCCTTCCATCTTCTCATGTCATCTTCAATCTCCTTCTTCAGAGTTTTGAAATTTTTTTCAAACAAGTCCTTCACTTGCTTAGTTAAAGTAACTCCTAGATATTTTATATTGCTTGTGGCTAATGTGAAGGGTGTGGATTTCCTAATTTCTTCCTTGGCAAGCTTGTCATTTGTATATAGGAAGGCTACAGACTTTTTTGATTTAATTTTGTATCCAGCCAAATTGCTGAAAGTATTTATCAGCTGTAGGAGTTCTCTGGTGGAATTTTGAGGGTCACTTATGTACACAATCATATCATCTGCAAATAGGGATAGTTTGACTTCCTCCTTTCCCATTTGGATACCCTTGATCTCCTTTTGTTGTCTTATTGCTCTGGCTAGAACTTCGAGTACTATATTGAAGAGATATGGAGAGAGTGGGCAGCCTTGCCTTGTTCCCGATTTTAGAGGAATTTCCTTGAGTATCTCACCATTTACTTTAATTTTGGCTATTGGCTTGCTGTAGATAGCCTTTATTATGTTGAGGAAAGTGCCTTGTATCCCCGATCTCTCTAAAACTTTAAACATGAATGGGTGTTGGATTTTATCAAATGCTTTCTCTGCATCTAAAGAGATGATCATGTGGTTTTTTATTTTCAGTTTGTTTATATGGTGGATTACATTGATGGATTTCCGTATATTAAACCATCCCTGCATGCCTGGAATGAAGCCTACTTGGTCATGATGAATGATATCCTTTATGTGTTCTTGTATTCGTTTTGCAAGAATTTTATTTAGTATTTTTGCATCGATGTTCATAAGAGAAATTGGTCTGAAATTCTCTTTCTTTGTTGAGTCTTTGTGAGGCTTAGGTATCAACGTGACTATGGCCTCATAGAATCAATTTGGTAATGTTCCATCCAATTCTATGTTTTGGAGTAGCTTGAAGAGTATCGGTATTAGCTCGCCTTTGAAGGTCTGGTAGAATTCTGCACTGAAACCATCTGGCCCTGGGCTTTTTTTTGGTTGGGAGACTATCAATGATTGCTTCTATTTCTGTAGGGGAAATGGGACTATTTAGCTTGTTTATCTGTTCTTCACTCAACTTAGGCAAGTGAAATTGATCAAGAAAGTCATCCATTTCCCTTAGGTTTTCAAATTTTGTGGCATATATGCCTTCAAAGTAGGATCTTATGATTCTTTGTATTTCTTCAGTGTCTGTTGTTATGTCTCCCTTTTCATTTCTGATTCTGTTGATTTCAATACTGTCTCTCTGCCTTTTAGTTAGTTTGGCTAACGGTCTGTCTATCTTATTGATTTTCTCAAAGAACCAGCTCTTGGTTTTGTTGATTCTTTGGACTGTTTTCTTAGTTTCTAATTTGTTAATTTCAGCCCTGAGTTTGATTATTTCCAGACGTCTACTCCTTTTGGGTGTTTCTGCTTCCTTTTTTTCTAGGGCTTCCAGCTGTTTTGTTAAGTTGCTTATGTGCAATGTTTCCAATTTCTTTTTAAAGGCACTTAGTGCTATGAGTTTTCCTCTTAACACTGCTTTCAATGTATCCCACAAATTTGGGTATGTTGTTCCCTCATTATCATTGAATTTCAGAAACTCCTTGATTTCTTTCTTTATTTCTTCCCTGACCCATGTGTCATTTAGCAGAGAGTTGTTTAGTTTCCACGTACGTGTAGGCTTTTTGTTGTTTCTGTTGTTGTTGAATTGCAGCCTAAGAGCATGGTGATCTGATAGGATACAAGGTATTATTTCAATCCTCTTGTATCTGTTGAGGCCTGCTTTGTGACCTACGATGTGATCAATTTTGGAGAAGGTTCCATGGGGTGCAGAGAAGAAGGTATATTCTTTCTTGTTTGGGTGAAAGGTTCTATAGATATCTGTTAGATCCATTTGACCCATGGCATTGGTTAATGATGTTATTTCACGGCTTAGTTTCTGTTTCAATGACTTATCCTTCAGTGAGAGTGGGGTGTTGAAGTCTCCCACTATTATTGTGTGGTGATCGATGTGTGGTTTAAGTTTTTTAGCAGATCTTTTACAAATGTGGGTGCCCTTGTATTGGGAGCACAGATGTTCAGAATTGTGATGTCATCTTGGTAGGCTTTACCTTTGATGAGTATGAAGTGTCCTTCTGCATCCCTTTTGATTAATTTTGGTTGAAAGTCTATCTTGTTTGATATTAAAATTGCTACCCCTGCTTGCTTCTTGTGACCATTTGCTTGGAATATTTTTTTCCAACCTTTTACCCTGAGGTAATGCCTATCGTTATAAGTGAGATGTGTTTCTTGAATGCAGAAGAATGTTGGATCTTGTTTATGCATCCATTCAGATAGTCTATGTCTTTTTATTGGAGAATTAAGACCATTGATGTTGAGAGATATTAACGACCAGTGACTGTTAAGAGTCTTAATTTTGATGTTGTTTCCAATCGAGTGTTTGTGTAGTTGTGTTTTTGCCATGGTATAATTACCTATTTCCTGAGTAGTTTTGGTTGTACCTTGACCCTTTGGGATGGAGTTTTCCTTCTAGTACCTTCTGTAAAGCTGGATTTGTGGATAGGTACTGTTTGAATTTGTTTTTGTCATGGAATATTTTGTTTTCTCTATCAATGTTTATTGATAGTTTTGCTGGGTAAAGTAGTCTGGCCTGGCATCTGTGGTCTCTCAGGGTTTGCAGGATCTCTGTCCAGGCTCTTCTGGCTTTTATGGTCTCTGCTGAGAAGTCTGGTGTAATTCTGATAGGTTTGCCATTGAATGTTATTTGGCCCTTTTCTCTTGCAGCTTTTAATATTTTTTCTTTGTTCTGTATGTTTTGTGTTTTGATTATTATGTGACGGGCAGTTTTCCTTTTCTGGTCAATTCTATTTGGTGTTCTGTAGGCCTCTTGTATGTTTATAGGTATCTCTTTCTTTAGGTTGGGGAAATTTTCTTCTATAATTTTTTTGAGAATAGTTTCTGGGCCTTGGAGTCTGATATCTTCTCTTTCTTCAATGCCTATTATCCTCAGATTTTTTCTTTTCATGGTGTCCTGAATTTCTTGGATGTTTTGTGTCAGGAGTTTTCCAGATTTGGCATTATCTTTAATGGTTGCTTCAAGATCTGTGATTGTATCTTCTAGACCTGAAATTCGTTCTTCCGTCTCTTGGATTCTGTTAGAAAGGCTCACCTCTGTGTTGCTCGCCTTCTTCTCTGAGGTCTCACGTTCTCGTTTTTCTTCTGTCTGTGTGTTTATCATTGAATCCATTTTTGTCTTCAGATCTTGAACTGATTTTTTTATTTCTTTCACCTCATTATTTGTATATTCCTGAGTTTCTTCCATTGCCTCTTTATAGGTCTTCAGAGCTTGAACCGTTTTAATTATTTCTTCCATCTGGTTATTTGCATTTTCCTTAAATTTTTCCAGTTCCACTCTATGTGCTTCTTTTATGTCTCTCACCTGTTTTGCTGCGTCTTCCTGTATTTGATTACGAATTTTATTTGTTTCCTCCATTAATATGCTCCTTATTAAGGATTTGATGTCATTTTCTTGTATTTCCGTTGTATTTGAGCTCTCTGGGTGGTTTTCTTTGGGATAGCTGGAAACTGGAGATGCCATGTTGTTTTGGGGTTTTTTGCGTATGCTTTTACGCTGTCCTTTAGACATCTTGCCGGCTTTGTTTTCGTTGGGTAGATTCCCGAGTTGGATGGAGGGAGTCTGATGATAGATTCACTTGTTTTCTCACGGTTTCCGTAGGTTGGAAGCTCTTATGTTTCACTGTTGTGGATGGCAGGAGGTTAGCCCTGGCGTTTTGGGCTCTCACAGCCTGTGATCCTCAGCTCTCCTGTGCTGTGGGTCCTGCAATCGTTCTGGGTCTCTGGATGAGCGTTGGGTCAGGCCAAGGTATCCACAGCCTTCTGGGTTCCCTGCCAGGTCCAGCCAGGGACACTAGTCCCAAACCACTGTCCGAGCTCAGCTAGTATCTCAGGGCCTGAACCATCTGCCGAGCTTAGCTAGGAATTCTGGGCTCAAAATGCACACAGGGTCCAGCCAGAATTTTCGGGCTAGGACTGCGCACCAAGCTCAGCTAGGGGTGTTTGGCCAAACTGCTTGCTGTGGTCAGTTATTGACTCATGCCCGAAACATCTGCGCAGCTCAGCCAGGAATTCTGGATTCAAACTGCACACTGTGTCCAACCAGAGTCTTAGAGCCGGGACTGTGCCAAAGGCTCTACTAGAGACTCTGGGCCCAATCTGTCTGCCAAGCACGGTTAGGGACTGTGGCCCTAAGCTGCACGCCGAGCTCCACCCGAGTCTCTTGGGCAGAATTGTGCACCGAGCTCAGCCAGGGACTATGGACCCACACTGCATGCTGAATTCAGCCCGGGCCTCCAGGCCTATACTGCGTGCATAGACCAGCCAGAGTCTTGGGGCCGCCGAGCCTGTGTGCGCAGCTCAGGAAGAATCCCTGGGCCTAATCCACCCGGCAAGTCCAGCTAGGGCCTCTGGGCTGAATCTGCGTGCTGACCTCAGCCTGCGTCAGCGCCCTAAAACTGCCCTCTGAGGAGAGCTAATGTCTTGAGCAGAACTGCTCGTTGATGTGTGCTAGCGCCTCCGGTGGGACTGAGTGCTCCGCCCAGCGTGTGTCACAGCAGGTGAACTGGCTGCACTGAGGTGGTCCTTCGGTGGACCTGAGCGCTACCGCCCAGCCTGCGTCACAGCAGGTGGACTGTGGCTGTGCAGAGACGGGCCTCGGGTGGAACTGAGTGCTCCGCCCAGTCTGTGTCACAGCAGGTGAACTGCTGCTGTGCAGAGACGGGCCTCGGGTGGAACTGAGTACTCCGCCCAGCCTGCGTCACAGCCGGTGAACTGCTGCTGTGCAGAGACGGGCCTGGGGTGGAACTGAGTGCTCCGCCCAGCCTGTGTCACAGCAGGTGAACTGCTGCTGTGCAGAGACGGGCCTGGGGTGGAACTGAGTGCTCCGCCCAACCTGTGTTACAGCAGGGGAGCCGTGGCTCCGCTAAGCTGTTGTCTTGGGCAGAATTGCCCGCTGCGCTGAATCAGTGTCTCCACAGACTGCGCCCTGAGCTGTACCCGGGACTCTGGGGCTGAACTGTCCGCTTGTGTCCAGCTTGGGTCACAAAACACCACGTGACCCAAATCCTGTCCAGTGTCCCCTCTCCCGCAGCAACTCCCACCGGCCACCACACTAACCGCCTCCACTGGAAGGCTCTGAGCTACAAACCTCAGTCACTGCTGCTGGTGTTGCTGACGCCGCCCGTGCCGCCGCTGCTCTGATCCGAGAAAATCCGCACTCCTCCCGTGTGTAGGGGCACGCAGGTCTTCCGCACCCTGGTCCTTCCGAACCGTGGAGCACTCCTGCTGCCGTGGTGTCGGGATCCTGGTGTTCCTGGCTCAGAAATCTGTGCAATTCCCCGAACTGTTCACTGGAGCTTCCAAACACAGTCCACACTGCTTGCCGCCATCTTGGATCTCCCCAATCCATTAACTTACACGTGAAAAAAGGAAACATTCAGGGGGCAAACTCTGCAATCATTGCTGCATTAGAAAGCATTGATAAGGCCCAAATAAATGTTGCTGTGACAGGAGAGTCTGGAGCAGGGAAGTCCAGCTTCATCAATGCCCTGAGGGGGGTTGGACCTGAGGAGGAGGGTGCAGCTGAAGAAGGCGTGGTAGAGACAACCATGAGGAGAACTCCTTACAAACACCCCGAAATCCAAAATTTGACTTTATGGGACCTGCCTGGTATTGGAACCCATAACTATCCACCAAGAGTTTATCTGGAGAAAGTGAAATTCCAAGAGTATGACTTCTTTGTTATTGTCGGCTACACATTTACAAAACTTGAACTAGACCTCGCCAAAGCAATCAGAACAATGACAAGGAATTTTTATTTTGTGAGAAGCAAGGTGGACATTGATTTAGGAAATGAAAAGAGATCCAAACCACGCACCTTTGACAGAGAGAAGATCCTGAAGAAGATCAGAAGCTACTGTGAGAATACCTTTCATGACAATCACATGGATGCACCTCCGATTTTCTTGGTCTCTAACCATGATTTACCTGACTATGATTTTCCATTCCTGATGGACACCCTGACTAAGGATCTTCCTGTTCAAAAGCGCCATATTTTTATGCTTTCCCTGCCTAATATTACTGATGCAGCCATTGAAAGAAAGCGTGAGTCTCTGATGCAGATTGTGTGGCTGGAAGCCTTCAAGGCTGGACTTTGGGTGACTGTTCCTATAGTGGGCATCCTCAGGGATAGAGATGTGGAAAAGCTCAAGAAGAAGTTAAACCACTATCGAGATTCCTTAGGAGTGGATGATGACTCCCTGGAGTTCCTGGCTAAAGATGCCAAAGTGCCTGTTGAACAACTGAAAAGAAGCCTGAAATCTCCTTATTTGTTAGAAACTAAGAGAAATGAAACATTAGAAGAAAGCTTTTGAAACATCTGGAGATGTTTGCCTCAGCTAATGGTGGGCTCCTTGCTACAGGTCTTTACTTCAGGAAAACCTTTTACTTGCAACTTCTTTTCCTTGACACAGTGACTGAAGATGCCAAACTTCTCCTTCAGGTAACATTCAAAAAACTAGTCCACAAGCAACTGACCCACAGCTATTGGTCATGATAACATCAATACCAGGAAGTCATTAGAGAAAGTTTCCCTCTGACATCTTTTCTTTACACTAGCCAATCTACTGACAACACAAAAAACCTCTGAAAAGGGTCACAGGTCTTTACATGTCAGAGTCTGACAATTCCCAGTCCTACTTCAGATCTTCCTCTGTTTTCCAACTCCACATGCACTCTATACTGAAAGAAACACACACACACACACATGCACACACACATGCCCAGGGAATTGCATAGGACATCTAAATATGCACAAGCACACACAGAAAAGATATGAATAGCTGTTTTATAGTTATTTCTTCCTAATCAAAACATCCTAAGGAAGAATCAAGAAGCTGGGAACTCCATGGTCATGTGCGGTGCTTTGAATAGGTATGGCCTCCAGAGACTCATGTGCTTGAAAGCTTGGCACCTAGGCAGTAGCACTAGGAGCTGTGGCAATGTTGAAGTAGGTGTGGCCTAGTTGGAGGCAGAACATTTTTGTACAGGTGAGATTAGAAGTTTCATATATGCTCAATCTGTCCTGTTTGGCACACAGTCTCAATCTGCTGCCTGCAGGTCAAAAGGTAGAACTCTTGGCTCCTCCAGCACCATGTCTGCTTGCATGCTGCCATGCTTCCCACCATGATGAATAAGGACAACACCTCTGAAACTGCAAGCCAGGCCCAATTAAATGTTTCCCTTATAAATGTTGCCATGTTCATGGTGTTTTTTCATGCCAAGGAAACCCTAACTAAGACAAAAGTTGGTACCATGGACTGGAGTATTGCTGTGATAGGCCTGGCCATGCTTTTGCTTGGAGAAGTTTGGTCTCTGGGACTTTGTCTTAGGAAAGCCATGGAATGTGTTAAGAGCTGCCTAATGGGCCATACTAGGAAGAGCATAGCAGACAGTGTTACTGAGAGTGAGCTGAATGGTGATGGCTTAGCTCAAGAGGTTCCAGAGGAGAAGAACCTTAGTGTGGTGCCTACACATCATTCCTGTGTTATTTTGGTGAAAAGTAGGGCTGCTTTCTGCCCTTGTCTGAAGAGTCTGCCTGAGGCTAAAGTGAAAAGTCTTAGATTAATTTCACTGCCAAAGGAAATCTCAAAACACCCTAGCATAGACTGTCCTGCTGTTAACTCTTATGAAGAACATTTTGGTGGAATGGTGCAAACTTAGAAAGGAAAAAAATATAAACGGTATTTATCAAGGATTAAAGGGGCAGGAAGTGGAACTGATTTAAATCCTGTGTTGAAGGAGATAAACAGATTAAGGGTATTCAATGGAAGTAAGGGAGTGCTGACCTCGGGGTAAGATCCTCCCAAATGAGCTCTCCTCTTGTGAAAAGGAATTAAAGAAAAGTTAGGTCCAGTCATGTTGGTACATACTGACTTTAATCCCAGCACTCAGGAGACAGAGGCATGCAGATCTCTGCAAGTTCCAGGACAAGCAGCTTAGGCCATGGAGGAAACCACTGAAACAAGACAGCTGGTGACAATGTAATGGAACAAGAGGCCCTGTTCCAGCACCAACCATCACCAGAACTTTGCCCACCTAGCTCTGGCATTGTATGAAAGAATAGAATGGGTTATGGAATCTCCCAATATTTCTATCAAATTTTCCTGAGGCCAGATGTGTGGCCTTGACATGATAGGACTTCAGTGTCAATAAGATAACTATGGCTATTTTATCATTCCTGTTGCTGAATGAACAGTCACGGCAAATACAGTAATGTTGATGAATGACATAGTCAAAGCTAGAAATGGGGATGTCTCACAGAAGATAACACAGGAGGAATGATCAATAGTGTTCGAATTTGGTAATAGGCTTGGGTCTGCAGCTGATTTGATATGAGTGAGGTAGAAAAAGGAGGCTCCAGGGTGACAGCAGGGGTTTGCTGTTTCCTGTCCTGATGACAAAGGCCATCATGCTGCCATAGGAGGTCCAGTAGGCAGGCTTGGGAAGAATAAACTTCAGAAACACAAGCTCCGAGCTAATTAAATACCCAACAATCAAATGCAGGCCTTTAGGTCTGGCAGCAAGTGTATTTACCTGCTGAGCCAGCGTGATTGGCTTGATATTCTTTGTTGTTTTCCTGAGACAGGGTCTCAAGTAGCTCAGGCTAGCCTCTAACTCACTGTGATCCGAGGAGAGCTTTGAAGTTCTAAACCTCTTACCTCTACTTCCTGAATACCAGAATTATAGGGATTCACAACTACATGTAGTTGGTGAGGTGCTGGGCATTGAACCATTCCTACTGGGAAAGCATCATACCAGCTGACCTGTACCTGCAGTGCACAGTTAGATCATTTTGGAAAATAAAACATATAAGGATAAAAGAAAATCTCAATGATGCCTTGAGGGCTCTGCAATATTGTATCGAATACATGAATTTTCACAAGGACTTCAGGGAGAAAGAAAATTTATATTAGTGTGAGTTTATGTCCCTCCTGAAGATTCCAAGTCATGAAAAAGGCAGAAGGAAAGCAAACCTGGGAAAATTAAATATTATTTCAACCAGATATAATTGCTGGACATACTGACATCTTTTGGAATCAAAAGTCAAACAGACAAAGATGTCTGTGATCATTATCGATTTGGCATTAATTAAGCACTGATGTCAACTATCATTCATTAATACTTAGCTTCACTTTCAGGAACTAGGTGTATATTGATTAAGTTCCCAGTCATCTGAAGGTGCACAGTGAAGGAAGTGTCCATAGACAGAGAAGACACTAGATTTCGCATAGAATATTCCAGTCAGGTTACAAGCAGCATAGGTGTTTGTGTTTTTATGATTGTTGATGCTGGGTAAAGGACCTTTACTTTTCTTGACTTTTAATATTTCCATAATTAATTGAGTGGCAATAAATTTTTGTTCTCTTTTCTTTACTATTTCTGTAATAAACACCACGACTAAAAGCATTTAAAAAGAAAAGTCTTTGAGGTTTGCACATTCTGCTCACAGTCCATCACTGAGGGCAGAAACTCAAGCAGGAGAGAGGTAGGAACATTCGCAGAATGCTCCTTACAGACTTGCTCCCTGTCATTTGTTCATGCTTTCATAAATTAACCAGGGCAATCTCTTCAGGGCTGGTACCACTCAACAGTGTGCTGGGACTTCTACATCAATTGTGAAGTAAAGAAAATGTCCTGCCAGGTGGTGGCAGCACACATCTTTAATCCCAGCACCCTGAAAGCAGAGGAGATGGATCTCTGAGTTGGAAGCAAACCTGAGATATACTGTGAGTTCCAGGATAGCAAAGGCTGCAATGAAACCAGAAAAGAAAAGAAAAGAAAAGAAAAGAAAAGAAAAGAAAAGAAAAGAAAAGAAAAGAAAAGAAAAGAAAAGAAACTGTCCTATAGGCAGATCCTCAATACAATCTGATGGAGACAATTCCTCAACTGAGTTTTCTCATTCAAAAGGACACTAGTTTGTATCTTATAGACATATTTTTTTAAAGCACAAAGTACTTGGCAACTAGTCAAAATCAGAACATAGTTAAGGCTGTAGCACAGTAATGAAAAACATTGCCTAGTCTAAAGGCATCCTCAATCTTTTGCAACTCACCCTTCCTTTATTCTCCCTTCTTTCTTTCAGGGCCCTTTCCCCAACACAGTCGTGGGTCAGTTCTCCTATGAACCACCTAAGAATGAAGACAACACAGATTTGGAATCTAGTCTCACAGCACATTTTAAGAACGATAGGACAGAAAACAAAATCATTCCACAGGAAACCACCCATTCAACTGAGTTACTTCTACAAAAAGGAAGAGTTCAGAAGACAAACTCTGCAATCAGTGATGCATTAGAATACCTTGATAATCCCCCAATAAATGTTCCTGTGACAGGAGAGTCTGGAGCAGGGAAGTCCAACTTCATCAATGTCATGAGGGGGGTTGGATCTGAGGAGGAGGGTGCAGCTGAAACTGGGACAGTAGAGACAACCAGGAAAAGAACACCTTACAAACCACCCAAAATTAAAACTTTGACTTTATGTGACCTGCCTGACATTGGAACCCAGAAATGTCCACCAAGAGATCATCAGGAGAGAGTTAAATTCCAAGAGTATGACTTCTTCTGTATTGTTTCCCTCTCACGTTTTTTTTGGTTTTTTGTTTTTTTGTTTTTGTGTTTTGTTTTGTTTTTGTTTTTTCGAGACAGGGTCTCAACAGCCTTGCCTCTCCTTGAGTAGCTTTGTAGACCAGGCTGGCCTGGAATTCACAACAATCTACCTGCCTCTGGCTCTGGCATGCTGGGATTAAAGACATGTGCCACCATGCCCAGATCTGCCTCATGTTTTACAAAACTTGAACTAGACCTCGCCAAAGCAGTCAGAATG
>CAJRSG010009096.1:2569-16694 GCA_907169655.1 Acomys percivali
TTATAAAGCTTGTTCTACTATCAATAAAAATATGTGTTAATTTTTGAAAAATTTGAAAAATCATGTTCTTAACAAAGAATACTCTGACTTCTCTGCAAAGATCCAATGGACCAGTGGGTCTCAACCTGTGGGTTATTACCCATTTGAGGATCAAATGACATGATCCTCACAAGAATCAAATGGTCACCATATAAGCCAACAGGAAGAATGGATATTTACTTTAAGATTCATAGCAGTAACACATTTACAGTTATAAAGTAGCAATAAAAATGAATTCATAGTTTGGGGTCACCACAATATTTGTAATGTTCTTAAAAGTTTGCAGTATTGGGAAGGGTGAAAACGATTGCATACGGCCTCAGATGAAAGACGGATGAAATATTGTCTTTCTTCACAGATAAATAACCACCCAAACCCTTCTCAATAAAAATTGTGTATGTACATTCTTCTTTTATATAATTTTTTTTTATTTTTTCAAATTATGTTTTCATTTATACATGTTATCCTGAAAAATATTAAAGGAGAATGGAAATAAATCTGGATTAAGTACACAAGTGGCATAACTTGTACTCAATTAATACTGAGATTCAATTGAAAAATAGTATCAGAAGTTTAATTCAGCATAGTGAGAGTTTGGAAGATCTGACAATGAAGTATTTCTGTAAGAATAACCAACTTTTCCCAGACCCACACATAAATGTTTACCTGAGAAGCCATCTCTCCTTTCCCCTTCTGAATGGAATGTCTCACGAATGTTTATATGAACATTTCACCTTCCAGAAGCCACTCTGTAGTTAAAGGCAGCAGATTTTTCCCTTTCTCTAGTAAACTTGAAGAGTGGAAAGCAGGAATCAAAAGTGGCCACCCTTCCTGAATTTTGCCAGTGAGATGCAAAAACCATGAACTCCTACAGGTTGAAAAAACAAAGAGGCCACTTTCCTAAATTTAGGTGCTCTGTTTTCCCACCAGATTATATATTTCTCTAAAGACTTACTTGTTTGGCTGCAGTGACTCCTGTATACATAACAGAGTCAAATTGGCATTGTAAATGAAGACTGAGCACAGCTGTCAGTTAAATTTCTATTGACTATTTTCTCTCTTTTGCCTGAGAGAGTTTATTGGCACCTATACTTGCAATAATTGCCAGAATGTGGGAGATAATCCACACGTGAAAGTATTTTTTGTCTTGGGTAAGCAATCTAGTTGCTGGGAGCCAAGAAAAAACACACAAATCAATTGCTGTTTCACCATTGTCTCCACTGAGATATTACATTTGGTTTCCATGTCCCATTCTAAAATATTACGGTTACATAGAATGATCCTGTAACAAAAAAACAAACAACACAAACACACACACACACACATAAGTACCTCCGCTCACAAGCACACATAGGTACACACAGAGCATGTTGTTCTCATGAATACTTTTGGACCATGTCAGACGCTATAGGAGTCCCAAAAAGAAAAACATTCTGAACTTTTCTCTATCTCTAAGTGGCAGAGAGAGTGAATGGAACTTCTCTGTATGGAAGGATTCAACTGCCTGTGTTACTACTCACGTTGGGATTCTAAGGACAGTCTACCTCTTGTTCATTACATGAGCATCCTCTGGTCCCCTCAGCTGGCTATGAGCTAGAGACCTTTCTGCCACAAACCCATAGCTGTGGTGAGGACCAGATTGTCCTTGTAATTTACTGGGATCCTTCATACATCACTTATGTCATCTGGATCTGCCTCCTATGATTTCAATCTACACAGAATTCTGTGAACTGCATGAGTGTCTTAATGGTACTAGTCAATCGCAGTCATCCTCACAACATGGTGTCACAATCTCGCAAACAGACTGAGAAAGACATATTCATAGTAGTTTTTGAATAAATTTAATCATCAGAGACCATATAGTGGGGGAAGAAGTCGCCCTCATTCTTAGACCAAAAGGAGGGGAATTGGGTGAAAACCGGAGGAAATGAAGAATGGGAGGATAAAAGTGATGGGATAACAATTGAGATGTAATCTGAATAAATAAACATAAATAATATTTAAAAAGTCATGCACAGATTATATATATATGTATAGATAGATAGATAGAGAGAGAGAGAGAGAGAGAGAGAGAGAGAAGCATGTGGTTTTTCCTTCTTTCTTTTCCTGCCTTACCACCATTTTTGTCAGATTAGTGTCCAGTCCTCAACAAACCATTGGAACCTGCTAACAATTCCACATCCAAATGCCTCATGTTGTAAGGACTACCAGGTTTGAGCATGGAGCCCAGGTCTCGAGTCTGTTACTATGTACAGGTTTGACTGATGTCTGATGTCCTTTCCTTCTGGTTTGTGGGTCATATAATTTGGACAGAGGCAGTAGAACAAGCCCAGGTGCTGTCCCTGGGAGTTATAAGAGATGCTTACAGACATTTTGATCTTCTTTTGTGAGACACAGATGACCATACTTCCTTGTCCTCTAGACATTATGTGGAACTGCCTGGGTGGCTGTGGGAGTGGGTGTTGCCCTAGGTCTCTGGTCTTCAGTACTCACAGAGAGCAAAAGCACATGCTGACGTGTGGTAAGCCCAACTTTATGTGCTCATCTTAGTGTGAGGAGTGTTGGTTACACGGCTCAGTATTGCCCAGTATGACTGATAATGGCTCTAAGATCATGAATGGGAGTCTGTCTACCTACTACTATTCATGACACATAGAAAAACTGTTTTATGGGCATATTCGAAACTTTATTTTCTAGGCATAATCAAAAATAGTAAAAATAAACTACCAAGGTTCATCATCTCCCCAGACATCTTTTTGATTCAGGATCCCTGGGTTCTCCATGATAACCTTCTCTGCTGTTGTTCTCCTCTCTGTACTCTGCATAGGGAAGTCCTTGACACCTCAAGTGGAAATGGGGGGTCCTTAAAGGGCTAGACAAACAAGAGAGGGAGCTTGAGTATATGCATACTGGTAACTGAACTATGTAGGCTGTGTCCAAGAACTTGTAGTCCCCAGCACACAAGGACAGACAATCCAGACTATGCTCATCTCAGAGCCACATCACAAGGTCTTAGGGCACATGGCCAGGATCTAATATGATGAGGGTTGGACTCTTGAAATCCACAAGACAGACTAGTCCTTTGCCAAAGTTTCACCACATAGGAAGTGACAGGACTGGTCGTAGGGTGCTGCCTTTTGTCTGCTTTCAACATTTTTCTCACACCCAGGAATGCTTTCTTGTGGGAATTATGTATGTCAACATGTTCTACGATGCTGACTTACCATATAGCCATGCCCCCTGGAAGACCTAGGAGCTCTGTGCATAATGCCACCCAGTCTGGTAACCATTATAGTTGCCAGGCTTCTTCTCCTGGGTGTGCTGACACCTATGACCATGGGCACAACAAAGATTCCAGGTTAAGGGCACAGGGGAAGTTTGACAGATGCCATGAAGCAGAGGACCACCTGCCTCAGGGGCCACTGAGCCCAGCACTGGTTTCTCACCTGCCAGTAGGAGGCTTCCGAATGGATACCAGGCAAATGTCAGGTTGGCTTGTGTGCACTAGTGAGGGGTCCTGTTTCCCAGGTGTTCATGCCTGTGGACCCAGGTGTGTTCCTTCCTCTACACTGCCACCTGGACTCTGGGGGGAGGATCAACATCAGCAGATGCCCCATGAAGTCAGCAGACATCTCCCATCCTGATGCAGAGCCAGATCAACCATACCGCTGATGTGAGGACAAGGACGTGTCAAAAGAAGAAGTGTCCCATCCCGATCTGCTCACTTGCCTAACAGGCCCTGGCTTGAGCCCACAACCCAACCACCTATTAGGGCAGCGCAAGGCAACAAGGTAACCAGGCAACCATTCTGAGCTGTCAGGGAGTCTGTCACAATCTCTCTCTTCTGCTCAGGCTTCCACCCCTCCCACAGCCCCAGACCACCCTACCCACTCTGCACTGCTCGGGATATGTCACACTCTTCCATTCCTTTCTCCAGAGTCCCCAAGTGGTTCTCAGACATGGATCTTTCTTTCTGTGTCCTCCCAAGACACCCACCTACCTCCCCTTTTCCAGGGCTCAGCACAGATACAGCATGTAGCTCTCTCAGGAGATTCAAGTAGACCAAAGGGCACCTAGAAAGGAGGCAGAAGGAGCAATTTTCACTTGTCCCACCAGGAGGATACCAGCATATACCTCCTCCTGAGTTCTTCTGTCACGTCTCCATTTTTTCATAGAGGTTTTTCTTATTTTATGTGTGAAACCCCTATTTCCATGTGCACCTGCCTGCATTCCATAATATATGACTGTGAGTCATTGAGTGTTTGCTGTGAAATTAAACTCAGGACATCTGGAAGAGCAGAGTTTCTTAGCCACTGGGTCATCTCTCCAGTCCACTAACAAAAGTCCCAGGCTCCAAATAAGTACATCAGGCATTATCATCCTTTCTCTGTAGGGCACAGACAACTATTTCTCCCTAGAGAAAATGGGTCCAGTCAATAGGCTACATACAAAAACATTCAAAAAGACATGAACACATCATCTACTGATCCTCATCCCCCCTCTCTCTTAGTAGCTCCTTTTCTCTTGAGTTCTCCCTTTCTATCTGTGATCTACACGGTTTAAGCCACAGTATCCGGGGTACATGGTCTGTGTGGGACCAAGTAAAATATAGAATACATACATAAACATGCACATATATACACTTGCATGTGCAGGTCACACAAATATACATATATGTGTATATATATATATCTGTGTGTATATATGTATAAACACACATATATATACAAGTAAATGTGCATATGCATATCCTGGTTATTTTGGAAATATTTAAGTTAAATTCCACCCATAAAATTTCTCAAATTCTGGTTAACATTATTTTATAAATAACTGCCTTGCCATTCAATAATTTATTAAAAAGACATCTATATTGTTATTCAAAGAAAAGTTAAATCTTAGAATGGATCAACAGTAATCTAAATTATTTTCTTCCATGAGGGTTTTTATATTTACTTTTGCCAGTTGAGAACAAAGAAAATTCTGTTTGACTCCATCATTGTCAAATCTAAATTTGAATTTTCAAAATGTGTGAGTACTGAACTGTAATTTACATTTCTTAGGGGAAGTCAGCCTTTTATCTCCCAGGAGCATGGAAAACTTAAGTTTCTTTGTTTATTTCCATATTAAAGTTGTTATGCTATTTTATCATTTAGTGTTACAGTTATACTAAGATACTATTTCCTATCCTGCAAATGAATTTTTTAAAGATAAACCCAATTGTGGATAACTCTTAGAGTCAATACCATCAGAAATAGAGTAAATAGAAGACACTTAGAATTCCAGGGGCCAAGTTTTAAAAACCCAGGTCTTATATTTAAAACTCCAAGCAAGCTCTCCCGAAAAGGGTCTTGTCCTTCCTAATTACATTATGTCTATCAATAATAGGTCTATCAACAATTGGTCTGTGTGGCACCAAGTAAAATATAGAATGTGATCACTGGGCAAATGCTTGTCACTCTCCAGCAGGAAGCCTTCCTTCCAGTAGCCCTGAGAGTCTCCAAGGGCTCAGCTGCCCACAGCCAAGATATTCCAGGATGGCCCGTAGAAGAAGACCCACTCTCTCAGAATCCTCAAGACAGCCCTGCCATTGCCATCGATTCCCAAACATCTCATTCTTGGAAGCCTTCTGCAAGCATCCACTCTGATGCTTCAAAGGGAGTTCCAATTGGATTGAGCCTGCTCTGAGTTCTCAGAGGTGCCAGGCTGGCCATTGACCCCCAAGGAAGGTTCCTGCCACCGTCCACATGGTTGTCACTCAACTGGTCCCATGTCACTCAACTGGTCTCATGGACCCTCACAAGTTTAACCCAGCCACCCTGGAAAACTGCAGACCTTGCGCTTGGGCCAAAGGGTTATGAAGCCCTAAAGGCCTTCCTCTACATGTCCTTCTTATGATCACCTCTGACCTAATCAACATAAAAATTGCTACACACTGGGTTCTATATGGACTTGCCTCTGGACTCTCACATCCTGGCTTCCCATCCAGGATACACACACACACACACACACACACACACACACACACACACACACACACACACACACACACACATCCTGCAATCTTCTAGGGCACACATTGTGGCACCCGTGACTTCTCTATTTTTCCACATGTGATCCCTGGACAGGGCAGGGCAGGACAGGGTAGGGTACCTTGCCGACCAGTGAACTTATTCTCCCTCGTAGGCCAGGTGAGCTAGTCAGTCAGGTGAATCCAGAAGTTTGTTGCCCACAGGGATACTGAGCATCACCGTGAAGAGGCTTCAAAGTGTAGCTGGCCTGGATGGTAAGCTGACTGCCTGGTCTCTTTGGGGACTCCTTCAGAACACACCCTCCTCTGGCTGCTTCTCTTGAGATTCACCCCAGAATACAACACTGCCTTGGGCTCCTACCCACTAGGTGCACACAGCAAGGTTGCATATGACCATGATTGTGCCTCATAGACTTCTTGAAGGGATCTGGGATATCACACTTTACCTGATAGATCAGGTTCCTGAGATCCACCTTGAGCACAGCTGAGAGAGAGAGAGAGAGAGAGAGAGAGAGAGAGAGAGAGAGAGAGACAGAGAGACAGAGAGACAGAGAGACAGAGAGACAGAGAGACAGAGAATAAAGGGGAAGAGCGCACTTTGAATAAGAAACAGAAGGAAAGCCCAAGAGAGCTCGAGGCAGTATAGAAGGGTATGAAGGGAAGTAGAGGAGGGCAGGGAAGGGCATCAATAAATAAAATGGGCATGTGGAAGGAAGGATCTCTGTCCCTGATGTCCTGATCACAGCCCAGAGAAACTGAGTAGCCTGTGTGCCTCTGTGTGTGTGTGTGTATGTGTGTGTGTGTGTGTGTGTGTGTGTGTGTGCACACATATGTCTGTCCATGTCTTTGTGGCTTAGAAATGAGCTAAGGCAACTGTGGGTACTGTGGGGAATACTTAACCAAAAGTATGGCGGTGCAAGGGTAGCCTTGGGCACAAACAAGCACAGGCAGACAAGACTTGTTTTCCACACATAAACCCAGATGCAGCCCTTGCTGCACGTCCTATGTAGAGAAGTCCAGTCACCCTGGCCAACATGGCTGCCTAGAGAGACATGGGAAGCTGTGTTTGTAGGGTCCTGCTAGCCAAGCCATGTGGCGTTCAGTTTTGGCTATGGGTCACCAGGACCCTGCTTCTTCTCTCAGGTCTCCTTGCACTAAAAGGACCCGGGAGACCCACGTCCTGCCTGTCCTGCCACGATAAGAGCACCTCCCTCTATGGACTGCTGTCTCCATGCACAGACAAGTGGGGGAACTGAAGCAGTGATCACCAAAACAATTCTGCTTGATGGTGATGCCAAATGTGGAGGGTGATGCGAACCATGGAGGGTGATGGCCACACTCACTCTGCCCTTCTCGAAGCAAAAAAAATAAAACATCTGCTTGCTGGCCCTAGACTCTAAGACGGCCACCAAGCCTTTAGGCCAGGAAAGCCTGAGTTGGGTCTCTGTGCAGGCTGAAAGGATTCCCTAAGGGGTTATGCTGGGGTGTGAGCAGGATCTCTGGGTGTAGGTGTGGAGGGAATTTGGGCAGTGTTATGAGAAGTGGGGGTAGGGTGATAAAGAGGATGAAGGATGAGGTTGAAGGGGATGCAGAGTGGAGATGCGAGGGGGGAAGGGGGCACAGGTCACAAGGACTCCTGGGACACACTGCACTGAGTGGACTCCACTATGGGTACCTGGCAGCCCTGAAGGGCTTGCTGGCTGAGTATAAGGGAGCGCCCTATGCCTGTAGGCTACTCTCATGGAACTCTACAGAAATCCTTCAGCCAATCTAGACCATCAGAAAGGAGCCTCAGAAACAAACTCTTGAACTGGAAGATGAGGAAATTAGCCAGGACCCTTAGCAGACCCAGGAACTCTGTGCCTAACCCCACCCACTCTGGCGACCACTAAAGGTGCCGGACTTCTCCTGGGTGTGCTGACACCTGGGACACAGGTCACAATCCATCTTCAAGGTCAAGGGGACTTGCCCCCAAGGCCTTCCAAGGCTGACCCAGGTCTGATAGGGCAGCAACAGGAAGATGGTTGTCGTCGTGTCAGAGAGCTCAGGGCAGATACCACAAGGGAGAGGGCCAACAGCCTCAGGGTGACCCTGATCCCAGCAGTGGCTTCTCATCTGGCAGCAGGAGGCTCCACGGTGGATGCCTGGAAAACGGTAGGGCGCTGTGAGCCCACTGTTGAGGGCTCCAGTATTCCGTGCCTTGATACCCGTGGACCCTGCCTTCTGGAGTCTGGAGGGAGGAACAACCACAGCAGGGGCTCCCTGAGGCCCTGGAGACAGCTATAATCTTGCTGTTGAACCAAGCCAACCAAGCCCCTAATGTAAGAACGAAGACATATCAAAAGAAGAAGCATTCCATCCCAATCTACCCACTTGACCACAAGGCCACGGCTTGGATCCCCAAACCCTAACCACCTACCACCCAGCAACCAGGCAACCAGGCAACCAGGTAACCAGGCAACCAGACAACCATTCTGAGCTCCCAGAAAGTCTGTCACAATCTCTCTCCTCTCCTCAGGATTCCACCCCACCCACACCCCCAGACCACTGGGCACCACTCAGAATACTTCGCACTCTCTCGTTACTCCAGAGTACCCGAGTAGTTCTAAGATATGGATCTTTCTTTCTGCATCCTCCTTGGATACCCACCTACCTCCCTGTGTCCAGGGCCAGGCACAGATACAGCTTGCAGCTCTCTCAGAAGAGTCAAGTGGAACAAAAGGCACCTAGAAAGGAGGCAGAAGGAGCAATCTTCACTTGTCCCACCAGGATTGTCGCAGCACATTCCCACTCCTGAGCTCTTCTGCCACTTCTTCCTGTGTTCTTTTTCCTAAATATTTTATTTATTTTATGTGTGAACACCCTGTCTGCCTGTGCACCTGCCTGCTGCAAGAAGGCATCATATTCCAGTTTTTATGAATGTCAGCAACCAAGTGTTTGCTGGGAATTGACCTCAGGACCACTGAGCCATCTCTCCAGTCTACTTCTAAGAAACATCCCAGACTCTTCACAAAAACCTATTGCAGGTCTTTTCATCCTTTCTCTCTAGGATCCATAGCACAGACTACATTCTCTCTCTTACTAAAACACTTGGCTCTTCAATCTTCACATGTCACTCAAAACTCAAATGGGCCTGACATTTCACACATGAGCTTCTATGATCAGGAGAAAAGCCAACAACGTTTACAACATATTTTGAATTTGTGAAGCCCAGGATTCCCACTAGATTTAGGAGCATGGGGGTTCAGGGATTAGCTAGTGTCATCCCATAAGAACAAATATAACTTCCCAAGTTATGCTCTGGAAATTACAAAACTTCTGGCAATGTGCTCAGCAAAGTAAACTGCACATGGTTACTTATCAAGTATGCGAGCAGCTTGTAGTAACGGATGGCCTCCCAATCTTCAACCATCTGATGAAGTCACATTCTACAAGGTAGCCGTGATAACCTCAGACTCACTGTCTTGCCTCTAGTTTCTGCTCTCGTGCCGAGACTTGTGGCGTAAGGCAGTGCACTGAAATCATCCGTTACTTCTGGATGATTATAAAGCAGCAGGTGTGTGTACACAAGTGAACGCAGACAGACTGGCATGGCAGGGGAGTCCAGGGGAGTAAGAGAGAAATGGCATGCACACAGGTGTTTGAAAGAGCACCTCCATAGCTCCAGCTTATGGTAGACTGTCGAGATGCTCCGGACAACCAACTGGGACCCTCGGACCCCTAGGGAGAGAATGGGGGACAAGAGACGTGAAGAACGGACAGCAAGTTAAGGAGTCTGATCAAGCTGAGCAAATTTTATTTTTTCACCGGCAATTATACACCATTGAAGCAGGAGGCTGAGTGGGTTGATCTGGGTGGGTTGTTTTCCGCAAGATATCAGGATGTTTGGCAGGGCGAGGGCCCCTGTTGTTCTGGGGCTGGGTGGAATTTTTAGGCATCTGGAACCACAAGATGGTATCTTTAGACATTGTTTCGTTTGTCCTCTGAAGTCCTCTGTAATTATGGGAATAATGAAACAGCTGGAGAGTACCTTGAGAGAGGGGAAGAGGTCACAAGGCAGCCTTCTGGAATGTACCCCAAGGCAAGGAGGGGAAGAGGTCACAAGGCAGCCTGCCCCAGCTCCAGTCAATGTATTATGCCAAGGTCTGAGATACTTGCCGGCTGTAGTCTTGGCTGCCCACAGTAAACAACCATGGACTCTTGGGAGAAATTCAACACTCAGGACTCTTTTTTTTTTAAGATTTATTTATTTTATGTATATGAATACACTGTCTTTATGCAAACCAGAAGAGGGCACCAGATCACAATACAGATGTTTGTGAGCCACCATGTGGCTGCTGGGAATTGAACTCATGACCTCTGGAAGAGCAGCCAGTGCTCTTAACCTCTGAGCCATCTCTCCAGCCCCAATACTCAGGACTCTTAATTCTCATCCTGTCACCATTTCCTTTCCGTTCTGAAATCCTGTCTTATACTAAGTAAACTAAAATTGAAAAAAAGACGGCAGGCTAGGAATGAGTCTAAACAAAAGAGACAGCAAACCTCCAATGTTTTCATCCACCAAGAGCTACAGTCAGCTTTAAGTAGAGCTACATACTCCTATGGGAAATAGTGCAAGACAAACCATCTAAGACAAATTTGTGATTTGGCATGCCAGGTGGGACACTGTGATGGAAATAGAGGCACCCACTCCTAACCCTGCCTCACAGGACAGTCTCTGCTGTTTGTGCAGTCCTGGGACCAAACCCCGGGCCTCAGTCATGCTAAGTACTGCCACCACTGACCTGCACACAACCAGGGATACACTTTGTATTCCGTTCTCTTTTTAATATGGTGTACTCAGCATTTTAAATTTTTATTCCTACCAGTATAACTAAAGACTCATTCAATCATTCATATTATTGAATGTATTTGAATGAATTATTTTGACTGTTATCAAATGTTGAAACATCAAAAACTCCTCCACAATTTACCTGTAACCTATAAGGACCAAAAATTTTAAAGAGAAGAGTTATACTTTTCTTAGAATATAATAGTGAATACTTATCCTTTACTAATATTAGGAAACGACCTAATTAATGACTGTAACTCCCATCTCCATCCTCTTCCAACTATTTCAGAGACAATGAAAAGTAAGGCAGGGGATTTAATGACTCGCCACAGATGTTAGTAACTTTAAAGAGTCAAGAGCACTAAGCACACCAACCAGGCTACTTACTTCCATCACTTGCTAAAGAGGCAGTGGGTGGGCACCTTTCCAAGCATCTTACAGACATCAACTCAAACCTCTTAATGCATATAGCAAACAGTCACAGCACCGTCCACTGCTGATGCAGAAGCTCAGAAAAGCCAACAAACTTCTCAAGCATGTAAAGACAAGTAACAGCAGGAACATGGATCAGAACTTCTGGGCTTTACTGCTGTTGGCTTCTCTTGGGTGTCTGTGCACAGGGTCTCTACGCTGTAGCCCAGGCTGTTAGCCTCACGAGTAATGAGCTTACAGCTATGAACCCCAGGGTCTAGCTGCTATCTTCAGCTCTGCATGCTGCACTGTCTGAACCAAGTCAAGAAATTTCGGAAACTATCATTAGCTGAAATACGGTCTTTATTGCCGCACTGTATTATTCTCAATGCTCATGACGGGAATCGTTTAGTGACTTGTTAAAAATCCAAATTCTGAACTTTCCAGATCAATATCTGTGCAGGTAAAACCCAACCATCTGAACCTCTAATGGGATTCTACAGCAAATGGTGGTCTAACTTTGCCATTGTTGCCAAATACCATTGCGAACCTTGACAACATTTCTAGGGGTGGCTCAAAACCACCCCTTCAGGGAATCCAATACCACCTTTGGCATCCGTTAGGTGCCACACACATATGGTGCACAGACATGTATGCAGGCAGAACACTTACACACACAAAATAAATAAATATTTTTAAAAAATAAAACTGCTGGTATCTGATATTCCCAGTTATAAGAATCTTCATTGACGTCACCAGACAGTAGCATCACCCACATGGAGGCAAGATGGTTTCTCAAGGAGAAACTCAAGGAGGTCCTACATGGTGATGAATCCTTCCATCCAGAGGAGCTACAGTCCTTCTTCCTGGCTCTTAGCAATGGAGAAAAATTCAGAATTCTTTTCAGTTATTGGTGAACTTAAGATCTGCCATGTCCAGAATTTATGCATGAGATAAACAAGTGTGTGTGTGATTGTTTGTTTGTTGTTTTGTTACAGGATCTTTCTATGCATCCTGATATGGAGGAATGCCTTGAGTGGGTATAACAGCTACCAGTAAAAAGCTGTTTGGCCAATCAACTGGGCAGAAGGACAGGAAGTGGGAGGGAGGAATTTCTGGGTGAGAAGCATGAGGAGGATGGTGGGAAAAAAAGATGGAGGGAAGATAATCCACCCGAGAGTTATCACACTGGCAGGGATTGGTTTATGTGTTGAGTTTAAGGGTATTAAGATTGGAGTAGCTCACATTATGCCCAGCCTAGTGCTTGCTGATTAAACATAAGCCACAGTTTCTGTGTCTGTCCTTTGGGAACTAGCTGGTTAAAGAAAACTAATGGCTTAATAATTTACTGTGTTAAATAATGTAGGAAGATTAAAGGTACATCCATGCTTTCTAGATTTGTCTTTTCTCAAAAACCTGGACATCTTCCTTCCTCTGCCTCACAAGAGCCAGAATTAAAGAATGTGTAACCACACTCAGCCTCAATGGTGAGTATATTGGAGGTAATTGCATACAAAGATGCCACCCAATTAATAAACCAATGATTTTCTATCTCACAATGGATCCATATCAAATCTAATCTCCATAAGAAATAATACATTCTATCTTTCTTTATCTTCAAGCCTGTTTTACAGTATATTTCTAAATGAGACATACAATTGACCACAGAAGACACTGCAAGGGAGGAACAGTGTAGGAGACGGAATGCTAGGAAAACATGAGGGTGGAGATCAGAACTGGTGAGAGTAGGAGAAGTCGGACAGAAAGTTTGAAAGGAAATGAAAAACCATAGATGGAGGCATCTCTGTGACAAGCTGGAGGCCTAAGACAGGGTAGGCTTCTGGGAGTGTATGGAGACGATTTAGCTGAAACATGTAGTTGTAGGAGTCATGGAGACTCAAGAGGCTGAACTCTGATTAGATAGGACTTCTAATGGAGGGAGAGTAACATCAACCCATCAACAAAGGGATCGACCTAAAATTTACCCAGAGATAAATATAGAGCAGAGGGTGAGGAAATTACCAACCTACGCCTGTCACAACCTGCAACCCATCCCATAGGATAGAACCAACCCTGACGCTATTGTGGATTCTCTGCAATGCTTGCGGATTGGAGTCTAGCATTGCTGTCCTCTGAGATGCTCCATCCAGAAGCAGATCAAAACAGATGCTAAAACTCACAGTGAAGTTCAATGATTCTTGTGGAAGAGTCAATGGGAAGGCTAGAAGGATGTCGAAGGGACAGGGGCATCACAGGAAGATCACCAGAGCCAACTAACATGGGCCCAGTATAAAATGAAGATACTGAAGCATCAACCAAAGACGATGCATGGACTGGACCTAGGCCCGCTATAAAGATGGAGCCACAGAACGTCTCATATTTCATGGGGATCCCCCAATAGAGTGACTGAGAACTATTTCTGACATAGAATTTTTGCCTACTTTCCAATCGTTTTCCAGGGGAAGGCTACAAAGGAAGAGAATGGGCTCAGCACTTACATGACTTGATGTGCTGGGGTGGGTTGTTGCCCTTGTCCCCCATTTTCAGTCTAGAAGAGAAGGGGGATGGGGATGAGAGAAGGAAAGTGGAACCAGGAAGGAAGGGAGCTAATTTCAAGGCGTAAAGCAAGCAAGCAAACAATAAATAAATAGATTACTTAATTAATAAATACAGGTCATGTAGGTAAAGCTCCATGAAATCATTATTGCATATTTTCACAAATTATACAAAATACATATATATATATATATGTTGCATAAGTTATACATATAGGGTGGGTGTGTTTCTCTCTCTGTGTGTGTATGTGTGCTACCACT
>CAJRSG010009118.1:312-11521 GCA_907169655.1 Acomys percivali
GAGAAACCTTATGAATGTAATCAATGTGGTAAAGCCTTTGCACAGCACAGTCATCTTCAAATGCATAAGAGAATTCATACCAGAGAGAAACCTTATGAATGTAACCAATGTGGTAAAGCCTTTTCTCAGGCCAGTCTTCTTCAAATGCATGAAAGAATTCATACAGGAGAGAAACTCTATGAATGTAATCAATGTGGTAAAACCTTTTCTAAGCACAGTCTTCTTCAAAGGCATGAAAGAATTCACACGAGATAGAAACTTTATGAATATAATTTGTGTGGTAAAGCCTTTGCACAGCACAGTTTTCTTCAAAGGCATGAAAGAATTTATGCTTTCATTCATACCTTATGAATATTACTAATGTCATAGTGCTTTTGCATGTAACACTCTGTCTCCTAATACATAAAAGCATACATGCTGGAGAGGTACCCTATGAATGTAACCAATGTGGAAAGACCTTTGTATATCATGGTCATATTGTAATACATAAAAGAACACATACTGCAGAGAAACCCTATGAATGTAAGCAATGTGGTAAAACTTTTGAATGACAGTTATCTTAAGAGTTATGAAAATATACTGCAAATAAACAATAAGTGCATTTAATATGTTGAAGCTTCAGGCTTGGATCACTTTCTGCCCACTCCTCAAATGCATGGTCTGTCTAGGACACAGACAGCTAACAGCAGAGATGAGGTGGGCATGGGCTTCACCCTACATTACCCACCTCCCGGAGGAGGACTGTGGGACACACGAGCCGCTTTAGGCTTGAACCTCTCTCCACATACTCTTCTCTAAACTGGCCCATCCAGGACACACAGAAAATAAGCAAATGAAGCCATTGGGCTATCTGAGTAGCTTTGGGTGTGGCTCTCTTTCCACTGGCTCCTTGCCAGCCTGGCCCACTTGGGACAAAGACAGCAAATCAGCAAAAGTGAGTCAGGCTTGGACCAAAACCGACATTGTCCACTGTGCCAAGGAAGCCTGTTGGGCACCTAAGAGGCTTTCAGATTGGAGATCTCTCAGCTTGCTTCTCACTTACCTGGACCCAAGGTTGTCATGACCCCTTCAGTGGAGTCTGTGTGACAAATGTTACCGTAGAACCTGAGGCGACGACCCCTGTCCAGGGAGAGCTCTTGGAATGGGTCTGATGTTCCTGTCAGGAGTAACTGATTGTAGCTCTTTTCTTTTTCATTGTGTTGGAATATTTTGTTTTTATTCTTTTTCTTAACTTTACTCTTACATCAGGACTTTTCAGGCATGACAACATTGTTATGAGACGCCCTTAACTTGGGACTGCAGCCAGGAACTGTTCAACCTTGGAGTTTACCACTAAGTTTTGTTCCAGTTATTAGAAGAAACGTGGTTAAGAATTAATCATTGATTAAGAATTTATATTATGGCTTACAAAGAAATTAAGTGTTTAAAAAACCTCCAGATAGTGACATTCAGATATTAGAAAGGAGAACTAAAAAAAAAACAAAAAAAACTGTCTTGACACACAGGTGTTAGACATAAGTTCTGTTTATGAGAGAACATTGACCCTTTACAAAGGGGACACATATATACTGATACCAAGTCAATAACTTAAAAGTGATGACGACTTAAGTGTGTATTCTGTACCCTGTATTGTTTCATTTAAAGTTGTAATTCAAATTATGACAACACTATTACTTTTTATTTTGTACTTGCATTGTGTATGTCTGATTGCTCACTGGTTTCCTTGAATCTACTCCATGGAAAAATGTAGCCACAAAACACTCTCTTTAAAAAAAAAAATGTGTATAAAATTCTAGACTGTTTGTCTACACAATACACTCAGATGTAAACTCTCTCATGAGTTTGTCTGTTTGTCACTTCACCAAATTCTTGTGCCCCGACGCTTTGAGAATTCCTGTTCCCAAGAACCTATGCCCAACTGAGACGGTCTGTGACAGGTGGCACCCAACTCATGGGGCTCGAGGTAAGGTGAGCTTTCTCTCCTCTTTGTTATATACTTTTTCACACAGGAATAGAACCTTGCCAGAGTGCTGCAGACTCCTCAGCAGAGAAAAGACTGAACTAAGAAGGCGAGTAGGTAAGAATCAAGGGGCATTCACAGTCCAAGAACAGGGGCATGTTCCTGGCAGTATAGAGTGATATACTCTCCGCCAGAAACTAATCAGACCAATTAGAAAAACAGGGATTAGGCAAGATTACATTAAAGCATGTGTGGATGCCGCACCAGCGGTGGTTCAGGGTATGATCTACGCTGTAGCTTTGCAAGATTTTTCCACCTATGGTTCAGAACTTAAAAGGAGGTAACAACCTAAAATTTGTATACTTTTCTTGTGGTCAGCAGGATCATATTAGTTGTGACTGCACCAGGGAAAGGCCGACCTCCAATAATGAAGTTTAGCCTCCAGGCAGCCCTCATCCCTGAAGTAAAAAGAGAGCATAAAGAGGATGAACAAAGTAACTTAAATCCTCTCGCCCCTGAATTTAACACCTTAGATCTGCCAAGACCAACACCAGGAAATGTAAGGTTAGATCTTGCAATAGACAAAGATTATCTGCTTTCTCTTTATGAGGAAATACAATTGGTAGGGACAAGATTTAATGGGCCATTGCTTTCCGGTACTTTCAGTCTTATAATTGGAAGGAGTTCAAACTGTAAGAAAAACTTTGAAGTCCCCCGGAAGTAATTGACTCTGACTTCCAGGGGAAAATAAAAATTATGATTAGAGCTTTTAAGGAAACTGTACAATTACACAAAAATCAGCGGGTGGCTCGGATTCTGTTGCTCCCTATGTTCAACTGCCTAATCCAACTTTAAAGCAAGACACAGGCAAAGAGGATTTTGGGTCTACTGAAGTAGTAGCCTGTTTGGATTAATCAGTGGCCCCTAACACAAGGGAAAATACAGGCATTAGAGCACCTTGTTAAAGAACAATTCGATGCAGGACATATAGAAGAGTCAAATAGTCCATGGAATACTCCCGTGTTTGTTAGTAAGAAAAAATCAGGGAAATGGAGGTTTTTACAAGGTTTAAGAGCTGTAAATAAGACTATGCATGATATGGAGGCCTTTCAACCTGGTCTCCCTTCTCCTGTAGCTATTCCTGAAGGTTATTATACTATTGTTGTAGATCTAAAAGATTGTTTTTTCACTATTAAATTACATCCTGAAGATTCTCATAAATTTACATTTAGCATACCTTCAGGTAACTTCCAGAGACCTTACTGAAGAGATCATTGAAAAGTCTTGCCTCAGGGAATGAAAAATAGTCCCACTCTTTGTCAGAAATTTGCGGACCAAGCATTAAAATCTGTTAGATGTAAATATGGGAAGACTTGTATTTTGCATTATATGGATGATATCCTTATAACAGAAAAGACAAAAGAATTGACTAAATTCATTCTTAAAGATATGGTTGAGTCTTTAACTAACTCAGTGTGGATTGGTTATTGCCCCTGACGAAATATAGCATCATAGACCAATTAGTTACCTGGAGAAAACTATCTGTGACAACTTCATTATGTCACAAAAGTTACAACTTCGGATTGATAAATTAAAAACACTTAATGATTTTCAAAAATTATTGGGAAATATACATTGGATTAGACCCTATTTAAAAATAACTACTGGACAGTTGCATCATTTGTTTGAAACTCTGAAAGGAGATGCAGATCCAAGATCTCCCAGGCAGTTAATTCAAGAAGACTTACAACAACTAGAACTAATAGAACAAAGGATACAAGATGACAGAGTACAACAAATTTATTATACTAAGCCTTGGTCTCTCATTATATTAAAAACTATATGCCTACTGTCTGCCTCTGACAAGATGGGATTTTAAGTGCATTCATTTGTCTCATATACAAGTAAAAATGGTTTCTTCCTATCCATATATGTGTAGCCAGTTAATTATAAAATGAAGATTAAGATCTCGAGAGTTATTGGAAAAGAAATGCAAAAAATAATGATTCCTTATAATAAAAAACAGTTGGATACTCTTACAAATATGTGACAATTGGGAATTACTCTATCATATTATATGGGTCAAACAAAATTTAATATACTTAAGCATCCTATATTGAAATCTGTGGAAGAGACAGACATGATCTTTCCTTCACAAATAACAAAGGATCCTATAACGGGAGCCCTTTTGATTTTTACTGATGGATCCTCAAATAGAACTTCATCAATATATGTTAAAGGTAGATCCCCAATTATGAAAAGGTCACCACAGATTTCTACTCAACAAGCGGAGATCATTGCAGTGCTCACTGCTCTAGAAAATTTACATGAGTAAATTGAATAAATACTGATATAAATAAAATGAATAAGTACTGAGTAGTATTTCATTGTGTAAATGTATCACAGATTCTATATTCATTCTTTGGTTGAGGGACATCTAGGTTGTTTCCACATTCTAGTGTTGTTGTGTGGTGGAATGGCAATTAAAGAAATACTCAGTGTCTTCAGTCATCAGAGAAAAGCAAATCAAAACAACTCTGACAGCAGTCAGAATGCCTAAGATCAAAAACTCACATGACAGCACATGCTGGTGAGGATGTGGAGGAAGGGGAACACTCCTCCATTGCTGATGGGAACACAAAGTTGTACAACCACTTTGGAAATCAATCTGGCACTTAGAACATTGGGAAGATGACTCAACCCCTAACAATATTAACTACAGTCTGCTATGCTTCCAAACAGACTTGTCCTTAGAGAGGCTTATGCCTTTTCCCCCAAAGGAGAGAGAGATGCTACAGAGCATCTCCTCGAAACAGATGCTGAGACTGAAAACCAAGCATTGTACAAGGTGTAGGGAGCCTTATTGAAAAATCGGAGGAAGGAGAAAAGGACTAGCAGGTGACAGGAACTTCACAAGACCAACAGAGGCAACAAATCAGGGCCCAAAGGAGCCTGATGAGACTTAAACACCAACCAAGATCTTGCATAGACCTAGACCTAGGGCCCCTACCAAAGTGTAGCTGATGTGCAGCTCAGACTTCATGTGGTCCCCTGGTAAGTGGAGCAGGAGCTCTCTCCAACATTGACTTTCTTGCCAGCTTTTCAATTACTTCCCTCTGGTGGGACTTGCCAGGCCACAGGTGAATTTGACACTCATCCCTAATACAATTTGATGAACTTGGGTGAACAGGAAGTGAGCTCCCCTTTTCGGAAGAATAGCAGAGCGGGACCAGGAGAAGGAAGGAGGGTGGGGCTGGGAGGTGAGGAGAGATGGAGCTAAGACCAGGCTATAAACTGAATAGATAGATGATAGATAGATAGATAGATGGATGGATGGATAGGTAAGTACCTGGTTGACTAGGAGGTCAAAAGAATGCCTCACTCCTGTACCTGGAAATAAAAGTAGTTTTGAGCCATCTGATGTGCAAGCTAGGAAGCAAACTTGGGTCCACAAGAAGAGCCATACAACTAATTTCTCAGCTCTTCAATAATGTCATAATGCAGAGGATGAAGATGCTCCAGTACTCCTTGTGTGTCCTATCATTTGAAGGTGATGAAGTCCCTGCTAGTTGGCTGTTGAAGGACTCAATGGATTTCGATCCCTCTGTGAATGGAGTCTCCAAATTGTTTCTCATTTTCATTGTTAAAACGGTTCTCTTCATGTGAGTATAGATTCCAGTCAGATTCTATTAGGAAAATCTCCATAATTTGAGACATATTTTTGTTTTAGTAATCCTTTTGAAACAGGATATTGCTACATAGCCATGGCTGTCATAGAACGCATTGGGTACGTGAAGCTGACCTCAAATTCAGATTGTCCTGCCAGTCTTCTAGGTGCTGAGATTGCAGAGATACACCTCTAGGCCTAGCTGAGATATGATTTTAAAATGACCCATCTTTGAATGATAGAATTAAAGGATAAACTAAGATTTTAAAAAGAGCCATAACATGCCGGGTGTGGTGGCACACGCCTTTAATCCCGGGACTCGGGAGGCAGAGGCAGGCAGATCGCTGTGAGTTCAAGGCCAGCCTAGTCTACAAAGTGAGTCCAGGACAGACAAGGCTACACAGAGAAACCCTGTCTTGAAAAAAAAAAAAGCCATAACTGCTTCGATGAACATTACTACTTGACATTCTACAATCATTTAAATTGGCAAATTATTTCATATGTTCTCAATAATATGGTTATTTTCTTTGCTTTGTTAATTTTAGCTATTTACAAGTGTTTGAACTGTGTTTGTGAGTATACACCTGGGCCATGGTGTGCATGTGGAAGTGAGAGAGTAACTTATTACTGTCTATTATATGCTAGACATGAAACCCAGAGGATCTTCTGTTTCTTGTGACCTCACTGGCCATTATTAGGTTTAAAATTATTTATGTATGTACTTGTCTGTGAGTATGTATATGCCAAAAGCCCAAGTGTAGAAGTAAGAGAAAATTTTGTAGGAGTAATATGAGTCTCCCAGAGACTGAACGCAGGTCATCAGGGTTAGGAACAACCAACTTTACCCACTGAGACAATTGACAATTATCTAGCATTCATTTTTGCTTCTGAGAAAGTGTTATGAGCAAGTGTCTACTCCTGAGAGTAAAGTATCCCATTCAAGAAAAACATATACCAGTATATCATTTTCATTTGCAAATAGGACTTATTCAAATCATCCTGTTTTTCTTGATCCAAAAATGACAATATGTTTATGTGGAGGAATGCTGAGTGAATGTATCAACCATCAATAAAGCGCTGTTTAGCCAATCAGCTGGGCAGAAGGACAGGAAGTGGAAGGTGGGACTTCCTAGAGGGGAGGAGAAAGTTTGATGGTTGGAGAAGGAAGAGGTTTTTTGATGGTTGGAGGAGGATGGTGGGGACTTGACAAGGACTGGCCCAGGGGTCATAGTGGCCAGTGCTTGGAATATATGTATGTTATAAGGTTTAGAGTAGTTTGATTAGTTTATGAGTAGATTAGAATCAGTTCAGATTCTGCCCAGCGAAGTGCTGGCAGCTTTAAAGTACGTTTCAGTCTCCCTGTGTCAGTTATTTGATTTGTAGGCCGAAGGGATAAAGAATACTGTAATAAATTGGCGTCTGGTGTATTCTGTGTATCCACACCCTTGAAAAAGGATACCTTATAGTTTGGTGGAAGAAATAGCTCAAAAAGAAAAGTTATACTTTGATATAATTTGGTAGTTTAAAGATGCAAGATACACTAACACAAAATATTTGGGTCTTGATAAATGCCTTTTTAAATAATGCTGTGATACAAATAAGAGAGAAAAAATTGTGCTACTGATTATGAATGCTATTTTTATTTTACTCATCCTAGCTTTCTATAATTCTTCAAGGGAAAAGACATTAGAGAAAAAATTTAGGGAAAGGACTGAGGAAAATACTAGACAATGGGAGACAGAGCAAAATGAAAAATATGAAATTTGGAAACAAACTTTAGAAGAGAAGTTAGAAAGGCTTATAACTAAGAATAATACAGAGATAGAAACTGAAGAAAAAAGGTCAGACCATACAACACAAAATTGTAACAAGACTACAAAGCATTCATTATTTATTAATAAACCAAAAATGATTTTCCCAGCTTTCATAAGAGAACTCCCAGGAGATGTGAAAAATCCACAAGGTATCAGGGTTTTGATTGGTAATCTATAGAGGCACAAGAATTAAAAGGGTTTAAAGGAAGCAATAAGCAGTTATGGTTCATACTCGCCATATGTTAGATACTTAATAATTGGTCCACACAGAATCACATAATTCCAAAAGATTGGAGAGATTTAATGACTGCCATTTTAGAGCCAGGTCCCCAGTTACAATGGCTGACAGGGTGGAAAGATGAGGCTTCACTTGTGGAGCAGTGCAATAGGCTAGAGGTATTGACATTGTCAGGGATCAGTTGTTAGCTGACAGTCCATATTCTTAATTAGTAGTACAGTTTGCCTTTGATGATAATGTCTTAGATCAATGCGGAACAATGGCCATGAATGCTTGGGACAAGGTTGAACAACAGGGACAAACGGAATCGTTTACAAAAATAACCCAGGGTTCAAATGAAACATTCACTGATTTTTTTTACTGAGACTAATTAAAGCTCTGAATAGAACCACAGCAGATCCACATGCTAGAGAAATCCTACTTCTATCTCTAGCTTTTGAAAATGCAAATGATGAATGTAAAAAAGCTATTAGGCCCTTGAGGGCAAGATCTGCACTTCTTCATGAATGGATTAAAATTACTTCAGGTATAGAAGTAAATACTTGTGATTCAGCTATGATTGAACAAAAAACTACAGGAGCCATCAAAACAAAATGCTCACTGCTGTGATTCTAAAACTTCGAATCATACTGAGCAAAATATTCCTGAAGAGAAATTATTCTATAATGATAATAATTCAGGGAGAAAGTTTCCTGTAACATGTAGAAGACGTGGAAGGGATGGTCATGTAGCTCATGAATGTAGGTCATCCACGGATACCCAAGGCAAATCCCTGATTTCGGAAAACTGACTAAAGGTCTATACTCAAGGCTGCACAAAAAACAACATTAGCCATACTTTCCTATACACCAAAAAGGGATTATTCTAAAAGACAACAAGAAAATTCAAGGTTTGATAAAACAAATAGGGCTACTGACGACTTAGAAAATCAATTTAATGGAGAAAATAATGCCCATAGAGATAAAATAAAAGACACTGGAGATACTAAAAAAACAATATTTTGGCAAACTACTAAAGTTAGACCACAGAGAGTGCAAATCAGGAGAGATCAATTAAGAACTCAATGATTTTCAAAAATTTCTGGGAGGTATTAATAGGCTGTGGTCTACAATTGGTTTAACTACTCAAGAACTAAGTAATTTACTTGAAACCTTACAAGGCGATAAGCTTGAATAGCTTAAGAAAGCTACCAGCTGAAGCTGAAAAGGGATTGGTTCTGGTAGAAAGGAAATTACAAGATTCATATATTGACTGCATTGATCCAAAGAAGGCATGGATTATAGTTATCTTGCCTTCAATTCATTCTTCTACAGGAATTCTTATGCAAAGGTAAGATTGCATCTTAGAATGGGTATTTTAAAAACACAAACAAAGTAATAAATTAAAAACCTACATAGAGGGGCTGGAATGATGGCTCAGAGGTTGGGAACACTGTCTGCTCTTCCAGGGGTCCTGAGTTCAGTTCCCAGCGACCACATGGTGGCTCACAACCATCTATAGTGAGATCTGGTGACCTTTCTGGTGTGCAGGTGTACATGCAGGCAGCACATTGTATAAATGATAAATAAATAAATATTTAAAAAGAAAAAAAAAACCTACATAGAAAAGGTTTCTGAATTGATGGTAAAAGTAAAAATGAGACTTCGCCAGTTAGCTGGAATAGATCCAGCTGAGATGATGGTACCTTTTACTAAGGCTGAGATTGCCTCATTATGGGCCAACAATACACATTGGCAGAGGGCTTGTAGTGATTTTTTTGGAGAAATTAACAACAGATACCCCAAAAGCAAGAGATTTCAACTCATAAAAAGAACTAATTGGATTCTTCCTCATATAGTGAAGCGGATTCCAATTTCTGGTGCTCCTACATTTTACACTGATGCCAATGAATCAAAAAGAGCAGGTTATAAATCAGAAAATATAAGTAAGGTAGTTGAGAGTCCTTATGGTTCTGTGCAAAAATCAGAATTATATGCAATTCTGCTGGTCTTATCAGAGTTTGAAGACCCTCTTAACATAGCTACTGATTCTCAGTATGCTAAAAGAGTTGTGTTGAATATAGAAACAGCTGACCTAATTCAGGATGATTCTGAATTAACTTCACTATTTATTCAATTACAACCAGTGATTAGAAATAGAAACCATCCATTTTATATAACTCATATAAGAGCTCAAATGGGTCTATCAGGACCTACAGCACAAGGTAATCATGAAATTGATCAACCATTGACAGGAAGTGTGTTAGAAGCTTCAGAGTTTCATTTAAAAAAAAAAAACACTATGTTAACAGTAAAGAATTTAAAAAGGAGTTTTCTATCTCTTGGCAACAGGCCAAGGAAATCGTGAAAAAAATGTCCTGCTTGTTCTATATACAACCAAACTCCATTACCTGCGGGAAGTAACCCTAGGGGGAATCAAAGAAATGAAATTTGGCAGATGGATGTATTTCATTTTATATATAGTTTGGAAAACTGAAGTATGTGCACCATACTATAGACACATATTCAGGATTTCAATGGGCAACAGCTTTGAGTTCTGAAAAGGCTGATTCTGTTATTGCTCATTTACTAGAAGTCATGGCTACTATGGGTGTACCTAAGCAAATGAAAACTGACAATGCTTCATCTTATGTCTCTAATAAAATGAAACAATTTTTAATGTGTTATAACATAAAACATGATACCTGTACACCATATTATCCCACAGGACAAGCAGTCATTGAAAGATTCAATCGTACTTTAAAAGAAATGCCCATCAAACAAAAAGGGGTACCAAAGACCCCACGAGAGAGATTACATAATGCCTTATTGGCTTTGAATTTCATGAATGCTAATGAGCAAAACATGACAGATACAGAGAGACACTGGATTTCAGAAAAATGTGCTGAATTAGATCAGCCTGTCTATTTCAAGGACATCCTGACCTCCGAATGGAGAACAGGAAGTGTGTTACGATGGGGTAGAGGTTTTGCATATGCTCATACAGGAAAGGAAAAATTGTAGGTTCCATCTAAAATGATAAAAATTAGATATGATAGAGGAAGACCCCCTGAAAACCATACACACAATCTTAATTCTAACATGTTTACAATCTAAAAACAAGACAATATTTTAATAATGTAGTGTTTCAAAAATTTTATATGAACATCAGTGAGATGGTTCAGTAGGAAATGTCTTTTGTGTGCACTGCTGGCAACCTGACAATGATCATATATAAAGATAGCCAAATCAGACCCAACAGTGTTGTCAATCAGACCCCACATATCAGGCATGGCTTAAAAACCCATAATCACCACACACACACACGCACACACACACACGCGCACACACACACACACACACACACACACACGGACCAAAAAATTTTACAAATATACCTCATTGTTGTTATACTATTTAGCATGCCTATATAATTCATTTAGAAGGCATACTTCAAGTTAAAGTCCTAAATGGTAAGTAATGGGAAGATGAAAAAGCATGGAACATATATATATATATATATATATATATATATATATATATATATATATA
>CAJRSG010009125.1:0-20923 GCA_907169655.1 Acomys percivali
CATGAGGATCAATGGTACCTTACAATTAGATGTGTAAGCCTCAGAAACTAATTACAAAATCATAAAATAATGTATAGACATTACACTAGAAAGATAAAATCAATTTCCCCCACAAAATTCCCCAGAAGATTCCCCAGAGAATCTTCAAATCATCCTGAGGATGAGTTTAAGGATTCAAAGATGAGTAAAGGGATTCAAAGATTACCAGAAATCAGTGGTCATAAACAAGGGGAACAAGAAGCAGAATGAAGGGACTTGGCATTAGTGTGCTCTTGCACATTTAAGTTATTTCCTACTCATTTATTCAGTTATCCTTTGTGAAAAAATGCTAGAATCCACTCATATTATTTTGTCTGATTCTTTCATTTACAACCCAATGTTTTTATAAAAAAGCTGTACTTTCCTTCATTTTGTGATTCTCTATGAACTCTCTGTTCAGCTAAATATGATACTTTCCTTATGAAATGTGTAAGAGATTGACATCCATATAGATTTTTTAAGGAAATTACACAAAGTAATTTATGATGATTTTAGTCATCATTTTAAAGAATTTACTTTATTCATTAAATTCTATCCATAATCTTTTCCTTTGGATTTAATTGTACTCTATAGAAATTTTCTCTTAACATTGACTTCCATTCATTTACTGTATTAATTAATTGAAGACAGGGGAATACAAAAATGAGAAAGAATCTCATTACTGAATTAATTGAACTAGGAAGTAGAGTTGTGAAATAATGAAACATTGAAATGTTTCCACAATCAACTGATCATTTTGCATGACTCTTTCCCTATTTGATCTCATTCATTTTATTAACTATTTTATTTACTTTGGCTGTGTATTATTTCAACCACTTCACTGTTTCTGGTTTGATTCAAACAAAAAAAGCCTTATTTTCTGTCTTCCACTTTAGGCACAGAGCTACATCTATTATGTTTTATGGGCACTATAGGTTTGTATGTAACTTTGAGTAAACATACATAATAAAAACAGATGAAAAGTTGGGAGAAAATCTTGGTATTCAGAAGCTAGCCTGAACAGCCATTAAAATCCAATGTCTGTGAGCCCATGAAAGTTCTCCAAAAGGGTTCAAGTGTGAGAGCATAGAAACAATGATAAAATAGAAGTGCAAATTTTCATATTAAAAGATATTGTGTAGGATTCAGTTCAGTGTCACAAGCATTCTTAATGTTCAAAAGAAGGTCCAAATTTTATTTGCATTATTGTTTATTTATTTGCCAGTGTTAACATGTTTACACAATTTGAAATATCTATAATCCTTGTAACTAACTTCTAGACCAGATGAGATTTGTAGACCTCCAGCTTTCAAACAATGATCTAAGCAGATTTACACACCTTTGTATACTAACTAGCCTATGTAAATCAGAGTTGTCGACGTATCCTAAGGGACTAATGTGGGCCTTTAAGAATTCACTAAATGCCATCCATCTCTACATATATTACCCTAATTCACTGTTGAATGAGAATGTTCAGCTGATTCTTAGAGTTTAACTGGATTTGCTGAACACAGCTGGTTCCTGTTGGCTAGTTTGCTGTCACCATGACCAGTGTCTTCACTTTTTCCAGGAACACTGGGTTTAACAGTGTCTCACAGTGACATCAGAGGAACAAAAATGGCATAGACTCATAGATTAGTTAGTAATGGTGACTTTCTCCTGGATAATCCACTTTGAAAAGGTACTCTTCATGCAAGCCAGCATTTTATATTATCCATTCAAAAGTATACATATATTATTTGCTTGAGAGTTTTAATTGCCCATGCTGCTGTCTTCTTATTCATTCTTGCAACCTGGAATCATCTGCCTGTCTTCTAATTTGTTATCTTATTACTAACAATACATATTAAATGTTACTAGCCATTCATTTACCAGTTATATACACCTTGCTGACATGTCATTACTCATAATTCCAGCTACCCATGTCCAAGTTTTCTCTTCTTGATTTTGCAGACAATGTTACAAAGCAGTGGGGCTGAATACCACCAAGATCCTTAATTCAACTTCAGTTAAGCTCTTTGAAGTGATGCAGTCAGATCTCACCTAATTTTTGGAAAATTGGTTGCTGAGTATCATTACAATACTCCTTCGGAAGAAATGGTCTCCTTCATCTGAAATCACATGACTTCTCTTTTAGCAACCAATTTACCTGTTTTATTTTTTTTAAAGGGAAAAGAAATTTAATCCAATTTTAAAATTATACATTGTGTACATATACATTTTTTCCTCAAAACATGACTTTATTGGTACATGGTATCTTCACATAGGAACCTCACTTCTAGGTAATTTCTACCTGATTCCATTTTCCCTTCTACACACTTATGAAGCAATACCACATAGCTTTAATAGTGTTAAGTCTATGCTGCCCTTGCATTTCTTTTTTCCTTTTTTATTAGAATTTATCCACATTACATCCTGATTGTTTTCCCCTCACTTGTATCTTCTCATTCCCAAACTCCCTCCCTCTTTCACCCTATTCCCCACCCTTAGACCTCTAACAGAAGGGGACCTCCTTTCCCACTATATGACCACAGCCTTACCAAAGGTCTCATCCTGATAGCCTGCTTTCCCTTCCTCTGTGTGCTTCCAGGCTTCCCCACCAAAAGGAAGTGATCAAATTGGGGACACCAGAATATATGTAAGAGATAGTCCCTACTCTCCCCACAACCATGGAGAATGAGCCATCCATTGGATAGATCTGAATAGGGGGTCTAGGTTTACTGTATGCATTGTCCTTGGTTGGTACAGCAGTCTGTGCAGCCCCTGCCCCTGGGTCCAGATCCATCAGGCCCGAGGGTCTCCTTGTGTGGCTCCTAAACACTCCAGGTCCTTCTATTCTCCAATTCTTACATTCTCCTCTCGCCTGGAGTCCCTATGCGAGTCCCAGCATCTGTCCTGATCCCCTGCTGGGTGGAGACTCTCAGAGGACATCTGCGTTGGGCTAATAGTTGCTTATTAGTGAGTATACACCAAGAGTGTCTTTCTGAGTCTGGGTTACCTCACTCAAGAGGATGTTTTCTAATATCATCCATTAGCCTGCAAATTTTAAATTTTCCTTGTTTTTAATAGATGAGTAATATTCCGTTGCATAAATGTACCACAGTTTCTTTATCCATTCTTCAGCTGAGGGACATCTAAGTTGTTTCCAGATTCTGGTTATTATAAGCTGCTATGACATAGTTGAGCAAATGTCTTTGTTGTATGGTGGAGCATCTTCTGGATATATGCCCAGGAGTGGTATGACTGAGTCTTTTTTTATTATTATTAATTTATTCTTGTTACATCTCAATGGTTATCCCATCCCTTGTATCCTCCCATTCTTCTCTCCTTCCCATTTTCCCCTTATTCCCCACCCCAATGACTGTTCCTGAGGGGGAATAGCTCCCCCTGTATATGCTCATAGGGTATCAAGTCTCTTCTTGGTAACCTCCTGTCCTTCCTCTGAGTGCCACTAGGTCTCCCCCTCCAGAGGACATGGTCAAATGTGAGGCACCAGAGTACGTGAGAAAGTCATATCCTACTCTCCACTCAAGTGCGGAGACTGTTCTGACCATTGGCTAGATCTGCGTAGGGGTTTAAAGTTTACCGCTTGTAGGGCCTTGGCTGGTGCCTTAGTTTGAGTGGGACCCCTGGGCCCAAATCTGCCTATCATAATGTTCTACTTGTAGGGTTCTAGGACCCTCTGGATCCTTCTACTTTGCTATTCTCCCATGCTTCTCTCATCTAGAGTCTCAATAGGATGTCCTCCCCTCTGTCCCAGTTTCCTGGTAAGTGAAGGCTTTCGTGGGACATGCCCCTTGGGCTAGTATGCAAATATAAGTGAGTATATACCATTTGAGTCTTTCTGCTTCTGGGTTAACTCACTCATTATGATCATTTCTAGCTCAATCCATTTATCCACAAATTTCGCTAACTCCTTGTTTTTAATAGCTGAGTAGTATTCCATAGTGTATATGTACCACAGTTTCTTTATCCATTCTTCAACTGAGGGACACTTAGGGTGTTAACATACTGGTACAGGAGACAACTTTCTGAACAGAACACCAACAGCCCAGGCCTTAATGACAACAATTAATAAATGGGACCTCATGAGGCCGAGAAGCTTCTGTAAGGCTGGAGACACTATCAAGAGAACAAAGCGACAGCCTACAGACTGGGAAAAGATCTTCACCAATCCTACATCTGACAAAGGTCTAAAATCCAAAATATCTAGTCTCTTCTCAGTGACCTGCTGTCCTTCCTCTAAGTACTCTGGTGCCTCACATTTGACCATGTCCCCTGAAGGGGGAGACCTGGTGGCACTTGGAGGAAGGACAGCAGGTCACTGAGAAGAGACTTGATACCCTATGAGCATATACAGGGGGAGGTAATCCCCCTCAGGAACAGTCATAGAGGAGGGGAATAAGGGGAAAATGGGAGGGTGGGTAGAATTGGAGGATACAAGGAATGGGATAACCATCGAGATGTAACAAGAATAAATTAATTAAATTTAAAAAAAGAGAAAATAAATAAATAAATAAATAAATAAAATCCAAAATATATAAAGAACTCAAGAAATTAAACACCACCAAACCAAACAACCCAATTGAGAAATGGGGCTTGGAACTAAACAGAGAATTCGCAACAGAGGAATATCAAATGGCTGAGAAACACTTAAAGAAATGCTCAACCTCCTTAGTCATCAGAGAAATGCAAATCAAAACAACTCTGAGATTCCATCTTACACCCATCAGAATGGCTAAGATAAAAATTCAAGTGACACCACATGCTGGCGAGAATGTGGGGAGAGAGGAACACTCCTTCATTTCTGGTGGGAATGCAAACTAGTACAGTCACTTTGGAAATCAATCTGGTGCTATCTCAGAAAACTTGGAATAGGGCTTCTTCAAGACCCAGCGATTCTACTCCTTTGAATATACCCAGAAGATGCTCCAGCACACAACAAGGACATATGCTCAAGCATGTTCATAGCGACCTTATTCATAATAGCCAGAACATGGAAACAGACTAAGTGTCCCTCAGTAGAAGAGCAGATAAAGAAACTGGGATACATTTACACTATGGAATACTACTCAGCTATTAAAAATGAGGAATTCCTGAAATTTGTGGATAAATGGATTGAACTAGAAATGATCATAGTGAGTGAGTTAACCCAGAAGCAGAAAGACTCAAATGGTATATACTCAAAGATAAACCTTTTATAATTTCCCTGAAGCTCATCATTTTGACTCTTCACAAAAGAAAGAAAGAAAGAAAGAAAGAAAGAAATAAAGAAAGAAAGAAAGAAAGAAAGAAAGAAAGAAAGAAAATGTAAGGGAGAAAGGGTGTTAATTTTCAATCAGAGTTCAAGGCTCTATCTGTCTTGAGAGGAAAATCAAGCCACAGGAGCCTGAAGTATCAGATCACTTAAGTCTACAGTCAAAAGACAGCAATGAGTTCATACATGTTAATGCTGAGCCAGCTTTCTGAATTTACCCAACCCAAGATGTTACTTCCTAGGGAATGGTGCCACCATCAGTGGGTGGCTCCTACTTCATTGATCAATGTGATTCCACAAGACATCCCTACAAAACGACTTAATCTAGACAATCATTCACTGAGACTCCTTTCTCAGGTAAATCCAGATCCCGTCAAGTTGACAATATAAACACTACTCAGTCACACAAATATTCAGACCAATCTTCTTTCCAGCTGTTCTATTAAAATGTTTCTGTTAATACTTATCATCAGCATTGCTAATGGAGCCTCTATGGATATCTTATACAATATTTAAGAATATGCACTTACAGTTTTAATGCTCTCATCTCATAACTTCCAAGACTCTTACATGTTTTGATTGCTCCATAATATGCCATATCTTCCTCAGGATATTCTTTGCCATTTTGTTTTCTGCTTTACTTCACAATATATGATTAATTTGTGATATTATTATCCTCGATTTGTCTCTCTACATTTATTATTTTTTTCATGAAGGATAATGTCTTATTCACAAGGAGTGGTTAGATTATATATAGAAATGAATGCATTTCATTATTTGCAAAAAATACATGATTCATACAATTAATAAAAGGTTACAGGTTAAATTTTAGATGGTTAAGGAAAATTTCATGAAGATTTAAGAGATCAGTTGAACAAACAGGTTATATTGTCTCCTAGTCATTTAGCTTAAGAAGTCACATCAGTACTAAGGTTCAAACCATTAGGAACATATATTAGACAGTTTTATGCTTAAATAAGAACATCCTCCATCAGCTTAATTTTCTATTTGTATTCTTTATAATTTCTGTGATTACCACAATATATGTATCAAAAAATATTTTAATCTATTACAAATAACTTTTTATTGAAATATGTGAAAGTTTTATATTATTGTTGTTAAATGATTCATGCCAAGTAAAAGACTAACAGTTTATAATGGAATAAAGAGATTAAATGTCTACATTTTCTGATACCTATTAGGCAAATGAAGTAGAAAAATTTCTTAAAAGCTCTTGCCTTCTTAATTCTCTGCCCTTTACCAAAGGCTAATTCTCATTTACTGTTCCTTTGAACAACTAATATTACTAACCTATAACTTTGTGCATATTATATATATATATATATATATGTTTTAACTGTGTATTAAATGTTTTTGCTTTTATACTTCTACTTACAGTTTTCAGGTACATTGTCTGAACACTCACATTTTTTCACCTGCAATTAGAACTCTTTAACTATTGATGTAAATTTCTATTTTCTAGTCTTTAAATTGCTTCTAAAAATCTGCAGTCTGTTTTATAATATGATTCTGTTGAGTTACATTATTAACATATTTGGAAATGTGCTTTAATATATTTACAACAAATATTTCACCTTTTCAAAATATTAAGATTTGATAATTTAAGACATGTATTTGTGAGTTTATTTGTTTTAGGCAACTTTTGGGTATGAAAGCTTATTTTATTATATAGGGTGAAATTTTAAAGCTGTCACCCACTTGACATTTTAACTCTAGAAACTAAATGAGACAGAATATACTTGATTTATTGGTAATAATGTACTTAACATTGTCTTATGGAAAACACAAGAGGATAGTGCTCTGAAGTATAAAGTTCTTTTTTAAAAGGTCTCTCTCTCTCTCTCTCTCTCTCTCTCTCTCTCTCTCTGTGTGTGTGTGTGTATGTGTGTGTGTGTATGTGTGTGTGTGTATGTGTGTGTGTGTGTGCATGTACCTCTCACACATATATTATATAATACATATTGTAGAATATATATTAGATTGTAATAAATACATGATTTCTCCCATTTCTTTCTTATCACCAAACTTTTCCATATACGTTCATTGCTTCCCTCCAAATTCATGGTGCCAATTTATATTAATTATTATGCATGGATACATATATATGTGTGTACATATCCCTAAATATAATTTGCTAGTCTATACAATGTTATTTGTATGCATGTCTTCAGGCATGACCATTTGGTATTAGATAACCAATTGTTGTACTCTTCACCGAGAACAACTATTTCCCCTGGTTTTAGCTTTCCTTAATTGCCTGTAGCTCTTCATGTAGTTCTTCCTTCCTCTTTAGCTATTGTTATGCTAAAAGAGATTTTTATGAGTGTAGCTTCTGATATTCCAAGGATTCACAGTCTCACAGTTATATGATACCATCTGTCTCATGTGAATTTTCTGCCCCTCTTCTCAAACATTTCCTGAGCCCACTAGGTGGACATGTTTTGTGCATGTGTCCATTGAGACTGGAGTCCACAACTCGGCATTTTGATTTACTGTATTTTTCTTTAGTGGTCTCCTTCTTTTGCAAAGAGTAGTTTTCTTGATGAGTCACCTAGACTAGATTTATCTGTGGGTATAAGAACAAAGTTTTAGATTGTTATTAGAGAGAATGCTAATTTAGTAAAGCAGTGCATGTAGGTCCCCCCTTAGTATACAAGAGTTCACTATCAGTAGTTAGTTGAGATGTCAGCACATGGAATGGTTTTGCTCTTATTAAGCGAGTCTTATGGCCAATTAGAGAGAAAGCAAGCTGTGTGTTACCATCAAGGTAGACCTGCTACTACTGCATCCTTAGGGTTATAATGCTGTGCATGCCATTGAAGGGGTTCATAGGCATCAGAGCTAGGTAGGACTGTTGGTTGCCTCCCTCTGGAGGCTTGTATCACACTTACTGTGATGATTTCCCTGTGAGCTTTACACCAAACAGGAAAAAAAAAAAAGATCAGGGTGAAGTAAGAATGAAATTGGGCTCAGTCTTATTTTATTGTAACCAGTGCTGGACCAGGACTTCTAAATTATGTCCCAGATCATTTTTTTAGCTACATTAAAGCATTGCATAATCTTGGAGAAACGTACTCAGATAACAATGAACTCAATTCCAATTTAACATGTTTATTGAGATTCTTTACAAAGAAGCATCTGGCTTCTTTCACAAGAAAGGGTACTGTTGACTCAAATATGGTGCCTAAGATTTAGGGTCTAGGACTCTTGCTTGGGGTAAACATAATAACTGTGGGTGTCTGGATAATCTTGTCCCTAAAATAACTCAAGAAGCATAAGTGACATCACTCATAAGATACTCAGCTATTAAAAACAAGGAAATTTGAAATTTTAAGGTAAATGGATGGAGCTAGAAATGATTATCCTGAGAGAGATAACTCAGACCCAGAAAGACACACATGGTATATACTCAATTATAAGAGGATACTACCCCAACATACATGTCCTCTGAGAGACTCCACACAATGGGGTATCTGGACAGATTCTGGGACTCAATGCTGGACTTTAAGTGAGAGAAGTATGGATGAATGGGGCTATGTAAGGAATCAGATGGCTCAGGAGCCTCATGAGGAGACCATCAGGGTCTGTGGATCTGGACTCTGGGGGTGAAGAGGGCTGCACAAACTGTTGCACCAAGCAAGGACAATGCAAGCAGCAAACCTAGACTTCCTTTTCAGATCTAATCAATGGACAGCTCATTGCCCAACCCTTGTGGGGAGAGCAGGGACTGCCTCTGACATGACCTCTGTTGTCTCTGATTTGATCACTTCTCCTGGGTGAGGAGTTCCGGTGGGCATGTAGAGGAAAGGGAAGCAGGCTACCCAGATGACCCTGATAGCTTGTGGTCATATTATGGGGAAGAGGTCCCCTTCTGTCAGAGGACTAGGGGAGCAGAATAGGGCAGAAGAGGGAGGGAGGGTGGGAAAGGGAAGACACAAATGAAGGGATAACAATCTGGATGTAATCAGAATAAGTTACAATGAATTAAAATGAAAACAAATACAAAAACAAACAGGAGAAAAACAAAAAAGAATGGGTTTGTGATCTAAAAGCAGTACATGGCATTTAGGGCAAAGGGTCTGGGAAAAGTAAATTCAGACGGCAAAGGATTTCCAGGTTATAAAATTGCATCATTCCTGGCATTCTCAGAAGAACAGCTACACACCTTATTGCATTGAAGAAGTAAAAAGCCTGTTTATATTTCCTGGCTTCTCCAGTGTTTATCTGTGTGCCCAAAGCCTTTCTGTCCTCTATAGCTTACTGGTACCATGGAAGCTAGTTCCTTTAGAGGAGGTTTACAGGTCATTTCTAGGTCAGATGTTTCTGGCTTCTATTATGGGGTCTTCAGAAATATGTCTTCAGAAATAGAGACATACCATTCTCTCTCAAGGGCAACAGCAATAGGCTGCGTATTTAGGGATTCTCATCAATAGATATGCTAACAACTAAAAAAGGCTGTCTCTTATTAAGTGGACTTTGGTATTGGAGGGAGTACTATCAGCCCAGACAGGAAAATTTGTTTAAACTATCTATGTATGATTTATACACATAATTACATGTACTATAGTTTTCATGGATAAATAACAAAGTGGATACTTAAGAAAATTTCAGATATTTGTACCATTATTTTAACCTCCTTCCTTTTCCCCATACCCATATTTACAAATGTTTTCCTGTCATTGGCCTTCCCTTTCCAATTTCCCCTGTCACAACAATTATGCACTTCCTATTCCGCTTTATTCTTCCCCTTCATTCTGTGTTTATTCTTCTGTCCTCCTTATAAAGACCCCGCCTTCCTATTTCCCTGATCAGATCACATGTACCCTGCTATTTCCCTTTCTATCCTTCCTTGATCCCCTTAACCCACCAATGATTAGATTTTTACTTATCTGGTTTCTGATGTTATCTGTGCTATGTACCCACATCTGAAGAATTTTGGATGAAAGAGCTTCCAATAAAATAGAAAAATCAATGTTTGTCTTCTGGCTTTATGTTCCTTCACCCAATATTATATTTTTGAGTTCCAGCCACTTGTTGGCAAAATTCACAATTTCTGGGTTTTTTGTTATAGCTGAATAGTATTCCATAGTGTACATGTACTGCATTTGCACTATCCAGTCATCAGTTGTAGGACATTTAGGTTGTTTCCTTTTCCTAGATATGATGAATAGAGCAGCAACAAGGCTGAGCAAGTGTCAGGAGCATGAGGAGTAAAATGTCAAGTCCTTTGGTCATATACCACTGAGTGGTATAGTTCGGTAATATTGTAGACTCTTTTAGCCTTTTGATAATTCTTCATAAAATTTCTACAGTGACTATAGTAGTTTTATTTCCATAAACAGTAAGTGAGGCTTTCCCTTTCTCTGAATCCACTCCAGCATTTATTGTTTGTTTTCTTGACATTTATCATTTTAATTAGAGTAAGATGAAATCTCAAAGTTGTTTTGATTTGCATTTCCCCAATTGAAGATACTAAATTCAATTATAAAACTGACCAAAAATATATGTTCATAAGTAAGATAAGAAGAGTTTTTCCTTACCTCCACTCAACTTTGAAATCTAAAGAGAAACAACATCCTTTCGCTACATTTATTTTTTAATGATTCCAAAAAATGAAGAAGAAAAATACTGAAGTGAATTTCACTACACAATATTTTAAGATGTTCACTAATTAATGCGGTGTGATTTTAACACAGGACTTGAGACAAAGATACTAAATATAAAACATCCATTTACTTTGTGAATTTTTAAAAAGATTATTTATTTATTTGTTTGTTTGTTTGTTTACAGTGGTTTGCCTGCATGTAACCTGCAAGCCAGAAGAAGCATCAGATCTCGTTATAGATGGTTGTGAGTCACCATGTGGTTGCTGGGAACTGAACTCAGGACTTTTGATAGAGCAGCTAGTGCTCTTAATCTTTAAACCATCTCTCCAGCCCCCATTTAGTGATTTTTAAAAATAAAAATAGTATGAGTTGAGAACTGTACAGGCTACTACATAAACATTATTGCAGAAATTTGTTTCACTACAAATGACATGTTTAAAAAAATTTTAAGGCAGTATTCCCTTTATTCAGAATATTCTACTCATTTCTGATATTTTTTCCAACATTCAGAAACAGAAAACTTAGCTATCCAAAAGCACAGCACTCATGGTTGTCTGTTTTTTTTTCTTCTACTTGGTGCAAGTGAACTTTGTTCTCCTGCCTGTTTCTATGTACATGTTCAGTGCTGCCAGGAACTTTCTTACACTACTTGACTCTCATCTTAAGACATCCATCCATCCATCCATCCATTTCTTCTTCTGACCTTTCTCAGTTTTAAATTTTTCACTCTCCCATTGTTCTCTCATCTAGAGTCCCAATAGGATGTCCTCCCCTCTGTCCCAGTTTCCTGGTAAGGGAAGGCTTTCGTGGGACATGCCCATTGTGCTAGTGTGCAGATATAAGTGAGTATATACCATTTGAGTATTTCTGCTTCTGGGTTAACTCACTCATTATGATCATCTCTAGCTCAATCCATTTGTCCACAAATTTCGGGAATTCCTTGTTTTTAATAGCTGAGTAGTATTCCATAGTGTATATGTACCACAGTTTCATATATAGAGGAAGGTAATCCCTCTGAGGAACAGTCATAGAGGAGGGGAATAAGGGGAAAATGGGAGGGAGGGGAGAATGGGAGGATACAAGGGATGGGATAACCATAGAGATGTAACAAGAATAAATTAATAAAAAAATAAAAATAAAAATAAAATAAAAAATAAAATTTTCACTCAGTGTATCACCAAATTTCTTATTTGTTTCTAGTTTCCACAGTTCTTTTGAGGCAAAGGCATTTTTTGTCTTCTGACTTTCATGTTCTAGGATGCTATGAACTGACAGAAAAGCACTGTGAGACGTGGCCATCAGGAGCAGGAAGTTGTAAGTTGCTATTTAGTTACAAATCAGAATTTACAAGTTGCTGACTTTTAACTTGAATCTACCCTTTTCCCTCCAATAATGGACTCCTTGCTGTTGATAAGATACCTACCCAACAAGAACATTCCTTTCACTCTCAAAAATAATTTAACTCATAAACAGTGTTGCTATTCAGAATTTAACTAAATCATGAATTACTTGTTTATATTATTTTATTCCATATTAAAATATTTGCTGTGTAGTAGTAACCCATCTGGCATGCATAATACCAACAACAAATTTGATAAAAAATATATGAATAATACATTTTTACATCTATTTTTAATCATAACATCTCAAAAAATGTTCATAAACTCAATCAGTATATTTTCTAAGTAATAAAATTAAATACAGTACAACTCTTTAATCACATTTAAATAACAGTTCATGTGAGGGAAATTTTTTAAAAGACTGATTAAATACTGCCATTACAACTGTAATTCACCAAATTGCAATTTAACACTAAAATTAATACAATACAGGTAGGAAGATTTTTGAACCTTAATATTGAAAGCCTTATTTCTGATAACATACTAGAACGGTTATTTGTTATCATAAAATTTTACTTAAGACTGTGAATGGCCAACTTTGTTTTCAGGTAGCTTTATTATTGGAGAAAACTCCCTATTTAACAGAAGTTAAGAGCATTCTAATATGCGCAGGGGAATTCTGATTCTTTCATAGATATGCAAAGTGAATACTATTTCTCATTTTTAGTTTTTATATGATAAGGTAAATGCAATTATTTTGGATCATATAGATGTTAAAGTTATTTTTAAAAAACTGTGTTTGTTTCCCAGTTTCTTCCTTAGCTCAGCTATCACACAAATAATTCAGAGTCATATTATACTAATAAACTTCACAATGCAAGCATTGAGCAGTTTTAACTATATTCTTAACCCTCTAAGCTAATTTGGCTTACTCCCAGCTCCATTTCTTTGCTCCAACTTCTCTCCTGATGTGTCTTAGAACTCACTCATGGATGGAACCCCCTAATTCCTCCTCTAACTCCTCCTTCCCTGGCTGGTATGAAGGCCAGCTCTGTTCTCTCCCCTGCACACTGATTGGCTATGAACTGCTTTATTGGCATTGGCATATCAAGGGACAATTGGGGAGCAGTGTCTATATATTGGGGCAGGAGATTCTCAGAACAAGGATTGCAACCAGATATGGGGAGTACTGAAATCAGCATTTGCATTACACAGTAACCTTTATGCCTACGTATAGATGTGCTTTCCTAATATTGGATAACAAAATTAGAAAATAGAAAAAAAGAAATTTCTCAGAATCTAATAAAATTTTAATGAATAGACCCTTAGGGAGGTAATTTCACCACTAGAAAATGCAATTCTTTGATTTCTTCCAAGTTAGTGATATCTCAACGGAACCATCTTCTAGGGTGAAACTTCTTTGAGGTTAGTTAACACAGCAGCTCTCAATCTCATCCTCAGAATACATAAGCACATGTATAAAATATTTTCGTATAATGAAATTTTCTGCTTCTCTCATCATAGTTATAATATGCTAGTATTTACATGGGTGAATATAAATTTTAAAGTAACTTTACCAAGGTGGTAACCACTGTGAATTATTATAAATTCTACTGACTTCTACTTACAATGGAAATTTTTAATCTAAAGTCCCACTTATTAATCTATTCTCTTTACACACACAGACACACACACACACACACACACACACACACACACACACCTACACACACTGTATTGGTTTTCATAGAAATGTTCCCCACAAACCCATGTGTTTGTTAGAGAGCAGGTACTATTAGGAGATGTGGCCTGCCTGCATGAGGCTATTTCTGACCATGATGATAATGGGCTAAGCCTCTGAAACTATAAGCCAGCCAGAATAAATGATCCCCTTTATAATAGTTGCTGTGGTCATGGTGTCATGGTGTCTCTTCACAGCAATGAAACCCTACAATGTATACATACTCACACATGCATGCACATTAATGCATATCCACTGGCACACACATGTACTTATACATAAGCATACTAACACATATACTCACATATACCTACCTCCTAGCACACTCATTATCACCATTAATAAATCTTGTAGATAATTGTAGACAATATTAAGTAGATTTTCCTTAACAATCATAGACGCTATAATTGTTTTATTTCATTTAACCAATAATAAATATTTTCATTTTTATGAAAAATCAATATATATGCAGATATTTCAGAAATCTTTTTTTATTTCTTTTTTATTTCTTTTTTATTATTATTAATTTATTCTTGTTACATCTCAATGGTTATCCCATCCCTTGTATCCTCCCATTCTTCCCTCCCTCCCATTTTCCCCTTATTCCCCTCCCCTATGTCTGTTCCTGAGGGGGATTACCTCACCCTATATATGCTCATAGGGTATCAAGTCTTTTCTCGGTAACCTGCTGTCCTTCCTCTGAGTGCCAAAATCTTTACATTTGTTTTTTTTTTTTAAAGTTCATCCACAGAGATCAAAGTATCCATAGTAATTGATGGGCATTCCATTTTGGTAAAAGAAGACAAGAGAACAAGTTTACATTTGAATAGTTCCTCTATGTCTTAGAAATAATAAGAATCTTGCTTGACTTCTCTATCATAATTACAAATTCCAAGTAGATCTTCTGGTTTTATTGTATCTTCCATCTGTAATGATGGCTTGTTGTTGGTATTATTGCTGTAATAAACACATGTGATTCAACACAGTGATAAATCATGATCTTAGAGAAATATGTAATTGAAAATAGATGTGCCAAACCTGCCCAGAGAGAAAATAAAAGGTGTTACAATGGTACTCTGTTGTGAAGGCCAGTTTCTACCTTGAATTTTAATTACTATGCAAATCACTATGACCTTAATGCATTATAATTATTACTTGCTTTTTTTATGCAACCTGTAGACAAATTTGGAGTCCTCTGATATGTCTTCAAGGTGTCCTTGCCTTCTATGAGCAGTAGATTGATACACAACAGATGGTAAAGAGTATAAAGAGATACACAAAACATGTTCCCAAGCCCAGCTGCAATAGAAGGGTTTACGGTGATGCTATACAAGTATTTTTTACCAACTGAGCAAGGTTGAGAAAAAACCCATATCAGATTGCCTGCAGGAAATTATATGGGTGCGTTTCTTGATTAATATTAGATGTGGTAGGGTCAAACATAGCGGGGGTAGTGTCACCTCTGAGGAAAGTACTCCTTGGTTGTATAAGAATGCAAGATGAAGCCAGGCGTGGTGGCGCACGCCTTTAATCCCAGCACTTGGGAGGCAGAGGCAGGCGGTTCGCTGTGAGTTCGAGGCCAGCCTGGTCTACAAAGTGAGTCCAGGACGGCCAAGGCTACACAGAGAGACCTTGTCTCGAAAAACAAACAAACAAACAAACAAACAAAAAAAAGAATGCAAGATGAGCAAGCCATGAGGTGTAAGTCGGTAAGAATTTGTACATGGGATTTTCTTTGATTCTTGCCTCCAGGTTCCTGCCTGGAGTTCCTTTATTCACTTTCTCTGGTTGTAGTCTGTATCCTATAAGCCAAGTATGCCCTTTGCTCCTGCTAGTCCTAACGTGTTTAACCATTTCCCCAGTTTTATTTGGGCCCTTACAAAGGTATTATTCATCTAAAATCAGCCAGAAGAAACCTTAAGAGAATGACTCCCCATTTCTTTTAAGGGGGGGGGGTCAGGTAGATTTTTGGTTGCTTTCTTGTGCTGTAGAGGGTTATTTTCAATGGAAGTTGGTTATTGGTCTTATTTAGGGAAAACAAGGTTGGTCTCAAGGATGTCTCTCTTTTCCTTTATCTTCCATTTTTAGGTTTGGAGATAGGGGTTGAGAGAAAGAAGGAGGAATATAGAAATATATAGGGAAGATAGAACAAAAAGTTGATTAGTGAATCTACTCCTAACTTAATACTTCAATTGTCACTCACAGGGTTACATTTAATTCATTGGTATGGAATTTTGTATATACATGCAAAATAAGCTTAATTTTAGATACAGTGGTACAGAATTCAAATTTAAGATTGTTTTTCATACACATTATATATATATTTCTACTCTAATGTGTGATATTGTACCAATATAACTCAATTATAATACAAGGTTTACTTCCAATACTTTGAAAGTGCTATTGCAGGCTGCTTAGGAAAAATAGATTATATGAGTTGAATGTTAGTTAATTAAATCATGATCATATCAATTACTAGTCTATTTTTGTCACAAGAATATACACCTTAGATGCAACAGACATGATTCTATAGAAAGATAAGATGAAATAGTTAGATATGGTCTTCAAAAACCTTAGAGACATACAAAGCATGACATTTTAAAATGTTTTTGTTATTTTAAAGATTCATCGGCAATAATAAACACTTAAGTGCCCTAGAAGGTCATGCAATTAATGAGGCTTTCTGTAAACCTGATGGGGAAAATTCCCAGCTGGAGTAGTTTGCCTCTATTCTAGGTCTTATTTATCCATGAGATTAGCATCAACAAAAAATCAAACAAAACAAATATATAACCCTACTTTTTAATATAAATTTCAATAGCCTTATGCTTATTAAATGTGTATAAGTTCACATTACATATACAAGAGAGATAAGTATAATCAAATCTATATCTCATAGCATGAGTAAATTGCTATTCAACTTTGTATCTCATAGCTTGAGTAACTTGTCATACCATTGTGTCCTTTTCGTCACAATTCTTTCCCTAAATGTACATCCAGTGAAGATAGGACTTGCGGCTTTTCCATTTCCTAATTTCCATATCAACTGAAATGCTATTGGTGTAAATAAATGCTTCTTAAACAAATGGTTGCAATGAGTTCCTTGTTGAATAAAAATGTCATAAAATATTTGTTTGACTGATAAGTTGGATATATCAATGTCACTATACAAGGATTACTCTAAGTACTTAATGATACTGTCTACAAGCCACTAACAACTCTGAAAAGTGTTATATGATCACTATTTTGTCATTGTACCAGCCTTAGGAAAAAAGAAAAACACTAAAGGCCACATTTTAACCCCAAGATTTATGATGTGGAGAAAGGGGAGCACTCCTCCATTGCTTGTGAGAGTGCAGACTTATACAACCATTTTGGAAATCAATCTGGAGTTTTCTCAGAAAATTGGGAATAGTGTTACCTAAAGAACCAGGTATACCATGCCTGGGCATGTATGTGAAAGATGCCTCACCATACTACAAGGACATTTGCTTAACTATGTTCATAGCAGTTTTACTCGTAATAGGCAGAATCTGGAAGCAACCTAGATATCTCTCAACTGAAGACTGTATAAAGAAACTGTGGTACATTTACACTACGGAATACTACTCAGCTATCAAAAACAAGGAAATCTTGAAAATTTCAGGCAGATGGACGGAACTAAAAATGATCATTGTGAGTAAAAGCGCCCAGAAAACTACTCATGGTAATATACTCACTCATAAGTGGATATTAGTCCAACATAAGTGTCCTCTGAGAGATTCCACTCATTGGGGGATTAGGACAGATACTGGACCATACAGCTGGATTCTGGGTGAAGAGATGCAAATTGTATGGAAGAGTTGATGGATGGAAAGAACGGGGGAGTATCAGGAGCTCCACAAGGAGACTATCAAAGTTGGTAGATCTGGACCCAGGGGGGTCTGCACAAACTGTTGCACCAACCACGGACATTATAAGCAGAGGACCTAGACCCCCTGTTCAGAAGTAGCCAATGGACATCTCATTATCCACAGGGGGAAGAGGGGGCGGGCCACTGCCTCTGAGGAGAACTCTGGTGCCCTTGACTTGTTCACTCACTCTTAGCGGAGAGGCCCTGTGGGAGCACAAAGGAAGGGATGCAGGCTATTCAGATGAGACATGATAGGCTGTGGTCAGACAGTGGTTGAGGAGGACCCCACCTGTCAGAGATCTAGGGGAGAGGAATATAGCAGAAAAGGGAGGAAGTGTCAGAATAGGATGATAAGAGCCAGGGGATTACAATCAGGATGTAATGTAAATAAATTATAATAATAATTTAAAATATTTTTAAAAAGCAAGTTTTACATTAAAGCTTGATCTTATTAAATCATCTAGTTAATATAATTTCCACTCTTGTTTATGTTCTTTAATGAAATATTCATATAAACTTTATATTCAGTTGAAGTATTTGTGGACATATTATGTGCATATTAACATAATTAAAAGGTATAAAAACATTATTTTCATAATTTGTATATTTAATATGAATTTATTATCTATACTTAATAAGCAAAAGGCTATTGAAATTGAGAATTAAATTATATAAAAATGACCTTATGCATTTATTTATGTTGTGTAGTGATTGATCTGCTTAGCAGATCCTTCTTAATCCCAACTGGCAGTATCTACCCAAAGCATCTCTCCAACTCAGCTTCTTGAGCAGGTAGACTTATGTCTCTTGTAGGGCTGATGACAAATGACATAGAACAGGTACTCATGAGAAACGGAGCACTATCATTCCTGTGATTATTCTCTTAACATTTTTTTAATTTGAAGTATTTTTATTATTCTAATAACAGGCATCATTCCTTTCTCTAGCCTTTAGGGATGGGTCTTAATTTTGGGATGGACACAATAATTTGAACAGCTGTCACCATATGTGACCTCATTGGATGGTGAGACATCTTCACTCTGTTTACCTGTTATTAATGGTGTTCTTTCCCAAATAGCATCGACAGCTGAATTTATATGAACTTGTGCTTATGAAACATGGTGTGTGATTAGATCAAAACTCAGATTCAATATCAAGTATTATACACATATTAACTGAAATCTTACCACGCTCAAAATTCACAAAAATTTCTCCTCCTCCTTCTCTATTCTTTACTTAATCTTGTCTTTTGAAGACTAAAACCTGTTTTATTTTCCTCATGAGTTTTTCATTGTCTCTGAAATGTGGAAATCTTAGGAAAGAAGGAATGAAGGAGAGGGAAAACCAAAGTGGAAGGAGAGAAATAATTTAAGGCTCTAGTGGCGCTCTCTAATAAACATGATCCACTACTGTTGTCAGTGAGAATTCAACAATCATTAACATCACTATTTCAGAAGAAAAATTACCCCGACTCCATCCATCAAATCAATATCTGCACAGAAGAGAGAAACTATCATAAATTGTCATCAGCGAGCTGTTCAATACGTTGTCTAAAATTTCCAAGCCACATTAATCAGATCCTTATTTTACTGATATTAATGAAACATAGTCACAAATTATATTGAGTATACACCTTTGTTATTTTAGAGATATTTTTAGAAATACCCAATCATCAATAATGAAAAAGGCAAGGGAGGTAAGGTAGAGAGATAATATTTATATAGTTCCTGTGTAATATTTATTATATAAAAATTTATAGTGTATGAATTGAAAACATATGGAGCTAAGGGAAATTTATATTATTATGATGAAAATGACACAGTAACTACTTTTGTTTCATCATGTATAAATTTCTATCTCCCTGAAAGTATGTGTTTCCTGACACATATTTCTTTATTTCATTCATTGAAGTCAATTAATATATACAAAAAGGAAATTTCAGTCTATTTAAAATACAAGGGATGGGATAACAATTGAGATATAATATGAATAAATTAATAAAATATATTTTAAAAAAGCTCTTTTTTTCATAAAGTTCAAAATCTTTTTCAGAATGTACTGGGAAAACTATTTGATTAGGAAAGAGTCTGAGCTTAACTCACTTCCTAACCTGAATAATGAGGTAAGTGCTCAAGACTCAGCTCCCTCTTTTATATGTCAGGACTCTGCCTTTTCTTCAGAACTGAGCTAACTTTTTCAAAGAGCTAGTTACATTCATACCAAGCACAGGCACAGATACAAAAAGAACATATAAGGAAGATGCTGCATCCTTCAAATAATTTATAATATCAAACAAAAATATTATATGCAAGCAGTAAGATGCTGAAAAAAGTGACACAAGATACTGTGTGTTTGCAAACATTTGTAGACAAAGGTAGAATATGACTATTTAAAGATGAGTTGGCCATTTTATTAAATAGTTTCCTTGGTACTCAAGAGTAAAGGAAAGAAGGTAGGAAGGAAGGAAGGAAGGAAGGAAGGAAGGAAGGAAGGAAAGAAGGAAAGAAAGAAAGACCGACAGACAGAAAGAAAAAGATTTATCTTGTTTATTCTTCCAAGTTGCCACACAACTCCTCAAAACAACGTTTCCAACTAAATACCATGTATTCAAACATCTGAGTTTGTACATCTGGGAGAGGGGTAGTAACATGCTGAAACTACAGCTTTTGGCCTCTGACCCTTAATGTCATGTATTGGAATTGTGTATCTCTTGGGGTTTGTGAAGGTGGATTAAGATATGCCTCATTATGAGATGGACATGACTCTGTGAAAAGGTTATGGTGCCTTCAGGCAGTATAGTTCATCTGGAGGATGACAGTTGCTGGAGGCTGGCTTTCTGAATTACAACATGGCTCTGTTTGCAGACCAATTGCTACTTGGTCTGTGTAAATGTAAGAAAGCAGCCCCATGTCATTCTATGACATCCACAGCCACCATGAACTCTATCGTAACTCTCTTGACATGATGGACGGTTGTTCCTTCTCAAATTGTAAGTCAGAACATAACCTTTCTCCTAACTGTTCTTCTTTCCGATGTTTCATCAGAGAA
>CAJRSG010009139.1:0-12300 GCA_907169655.1 Acomys percivali
TTCTCTGAACTCCATGCAATAAAAACAGTGACAACATTGTTGGCCATACTTTGTTTGCTCTGTTTCACACTGACTAAGGTAGATATTGAACCATAGGGCAAAGTCCGTAAGTGTGGTAAGTGAAGTTAACAAAATGTACCTGTGCAAGAAAGAAGTGAGGCTCAAGTGAAACAGGCTCAAGTCATTCTGCACAAACATCATTCTCTGGCTTGGTTGAGATAATTAATCTACAAAACAAAGATTCTAATTTGTATATGGGCATAAGTTCTCCTCAGAAAAGAAAGTTGAACGAATGAAAATTGACAGAACCACTGTAGTAGTGACTAGTACACGTGATGTAAACAAAAGTCAAGAACACAGTTTCCCATACTGAAGAGGTTTATGAGAAACTACTTAGTCCAATCAGAACAAACATAATGATATTCTTAGAGAGGGTTCCTTTGCTTGAACAATGGTGTTACCCTTCAAATAATAAATGTTATTCTTCTGGTAATGAAGTTCCTTTGATAACTGTCTCCACGCATTTAGTTCTGCATACATTGGTCCTTTTATAGTAGTATTTTAACATCTATAACATGCATGCTTTTTGTCCACAGGAAGTGCTCTGCAGCTAACAAAGCTTCATTACTGTGTACCAACTGTGTCTGACTCTTAAAAAGGAACGCCACTGGGAATGTTTCAACGTTTAGAAGATTGACTTCTTCAAAGCTTTCAGATATTGTCTTCTGCTCAGTTATTCTGGCCCAACTCAATTCTGAGGTGCTGGAATATGGAGAATCCTAATATTTTGGGAAGCCATGGTAGATCCAAAGGAGGTACCTGCAACCACAAGATAATGACATTGAATTCTGAATTCTTCCAACTAAGAGCTCTTAGACAATGGCAGTTCTTATGTTACACTATTGCCCTTAGGAGAAAAAAGTCATCTATATTTTATACATTTGGGTTCCACAGTAATAAATGCCATTCAGCTTTCTCTAGGTGACAACATCGTATAATTTCTCTTTTAAAAATTTGTTACTAATATAAAATATCTTTGCCTTAGTTGCAGTGCTCCAACCATTTGTAATAAAGTTGTAAGCATGCACTGTGGAGAGTGTATGTTAAAATGCTTACTTTGCCAGAAGCAATTTAAATGTACAACTTACCATACAAATGATATTATGGGTGTCTATTTCTACCCAGGAGTGGAATCATAAAATGAGTATTGAGTTTGAGGCCATCATGAACTACACAGTGACTGAACTACACTTTATTTTTAAAAAAACATTTATTATAGGATACACAAAATATCCATAAAACACAAATTCTTACATGAATAAAAAAACAATAGTAAAACTTTTGAGGAATTTTTCACTTATTTAAAAGTAAATTCAAGGGGGATCCAAGGTGGCAGCGAGTGGGGTGAACTTTGTTTAGAAACCGGAGTAATCGAGTCAGAGATTTCGACTATTTTCTCAACCAGGAACACCAAGCTTCCCACTCCAACACAGTGGGAGAATTTCGCTGTCCGACAGAAATAAACTACAGAAATCCTGCACATCCTGGAAGGCAAGGAGAACACGGAACAACTGGAGAGCAGTCCCCCCGGTGGCTACTCAAACATGTAGCAAGGAATACAGGCAAGATCCTGCCTGCAGAGGGGTTTGGCTCAGTGTCTAGAAGACCTGCACAGTAACAGGTGCAGGGAGATCAGAGTGCTTGCTTCTAGGTTTCCACAGTGAGACCCAGAACCCACAGGTTGAGCACAGACCCCCTGAAGAGCAGCTGCTGTGACTGCAGACATTCATATGGGTAGCTAGGAATACTGGCAAGGCCCAGCCTACTGAGGTGATTGCCATGGAGTCTGAAAGATCTGAACAGCAATACCTCTGGGGGAACAGAGAGCGTGTTTGTGGGGGTCCACAGAAAGATCCACTGCCCCTCCAGAGAGCAAGTCCCCCCTGAAGAGCAGCTGCTCCGGCTGCAAACTCTCAAGTGAATAGCCCATAATGCAGGCAAGGTCCCGCCTCCTGAGGTGATTGGTGTGGTGCCCAGAAAATCTGGACAATACTAGGTCCAGTGGGAACAGAGTGTATTTCTGGGAGCCCACAGAGTGTCTCAGAGCCCACACAGAGACTACGGACCATCCTGGAGAGCAGCGGCCAGGGCTGTAGCCACTTAAGCAGGTAAAAAGGAATGTAGGCAAGGCCTCACCTACTGAGATGATTGGCATGGTGACCCACCTGCAAGTGTGACTGGCATAGTGTCTGGTAGCAGGGAAAACAGAGAGTGTGTTTCTGGGCTCATCGGTCCACAAGGAGTCCCAGAACCCGACTGGAGACCAGTCAGTTGGTGATACACCCACCAGCTGCAGTGCTAAATCTGTGCTCACAGCTTGTCTGGTCTGTTCTAAGAATTTAGAGGAAGGGTGCACTCTTTCCAGCAGCTGGACAGGTGCCTGCCATTGTTAACCAGGAGCACTGTATCTGAGACTGAATAATGGGCAGTTTATCTCTAAGCTAGAGCCACTCGCCCAGGAAAAACACAGGACAATTGGTAGCTCTGATGCCAGACCAACACGCTAGTCCCGAGAAAGCCCCAGGGGCCAGTGTCCAAGTGAGCATGAGTGAAAAACCTAAAACCAGAGCAGAGGGTGCTGGCCTCACCTGTGCCCCCTGTCTTCCCCTCAGACCATTCATAGAAGGTGGATCTGAGCCTACCAGTCCACAGAGAAACCCAGGGCCCTCACAGGGGACCAAGCAGCTGTGGAAATTCACACCCCCCCGAGACACAGCACTAAAGTGGTACAACCAGGTGTTCTAATCTAAGAATCTGGAGGAAGGGTGCACACTGTCCAACAGGGACAGGTTCCTGCTAGTGATAACCAGGAACTTAGTATCTGAGACTGAACTGTGGGCAGTGTAACTCCAGACTGGGGCTATTAGCCAAGGAAAAACTGGAAAATGGGTGTTCTGATCTTGGAACAACCTGCAAGTCCTGAGAAAGCCTCAGGGTCTGGAAACCACTGCAATGTGAGCACAAAACCATAACTCTGATCCAAGGATGCTTGCATCAACTGCGCCCCCTGTCTTCCTCTCTGACCACCTGTGGGCATGCTGGCCCCGGGGGAATGGAGAGCATAGATCAGGTCCACCAGCCCTCAGAGAAACCCAAGACCCACACAAGGTCTCAGGCAGCTGCAGTCACACCTCCAGCCACAGCTTTAAGGCTTCCCACTGCCAAGCAGGCATGCCTGTGGGCGTGTCACACCTGCTCACCCTCTGTCTCCCTCTCTGGATGCTCTGTGGGCCTGATGGCCCAGGGGGAACAGAGAGCGTGGATCAGGGCCCCAACTTCAGACACATCAAGATTACTAAAAGTCAATGCAAAACCATAAAAAAGGAAAACCAAAAAAATATGGCATCTCCAGATCTCAACTATCCCAATGAAATCAAACCTAAGAACTCAAGCACAATTGAAATACAAGAAAATGACCTCCAATCCATAGTAGTGAGGATGCTAATGGAGGAAACTAATAAGATCTGAAAACAAATGCAGGAAGATGCAGCCAAACAAATTGAAGACATTAAAGAGGCCTGTAGAGAGGCACTGGAAAAAATCCAGGAAAAGACAACAATCAGATGAAGGAAATCAATAAAACAATTCAAGATCTGAAGGCCCATAGAAAGTCACTGGAAGAAACTCAAGAAAACAGAAACAGCCAGATGAAGGAAATCAACAAAATGGTTCAAGATCTGAAGACAAAAATGGAAACAATGATAAAAAACACAGACAGATGAAATACAGGCACAAGCAACTCAGAGAAGCATGCAAGTAATACAGGCCTAAGCTTCTCTAACAGAATTCAAGAGATAGAGGAACGAATCTCAGCAGTAGAAGAGTCTATGGCAGAACTTGAAACAAACATTAAACAAAATGCTAAATCTAAAAAAGTCCTGACACAAAACATCCAAGAAATAAAGGATACCATGAAGACAAAATCTGAGGATAATGGGAGTTGAGGGAAGGGAAGATGCCCGGATCCAAGGATCTGAAAATATCTTCAACAAAGTCATAGAAGAGAAATTCCCCAACTAAAGAAGAAGGTGCAAATAAACATACAAGAGGCCTATAGAACACCAAATAGAATAGACCAGAAAAGAAAATCCTCCCTCCACATAATAATCAAAACACAAAATATACAGAATAAAGAAAAATATTAAAAGCAGCAAAGGAAAAGGGCTAATTAACATTTAATGGTAAACCTATCAGAATTACACCTGACTTCTCAACAGAGACCATAAAAACCAGAAGAGCCTGAACAGAGGTCCTGCAAGCGCTAAGAGACCACAGGTTCCAGGCAAAACTACTCTACCCAGAAAAATTTTCAATAACTATTGATGGAGAAAACAAGATTTTCCATGATAAAAAAATTCAAACAGTTACTAACCAATAATCCAGCCTTACAGAAGTTAATGGAAGGAAAACTCCAAACCAAAGTGACAAACTACAACCAAAACTATATGGGATTTAGATAACTATAGTGTCATAAAAACAACCACACAAGTACTCTACCAAAATCAAGGGACTTAACAGTCACTGGTCACTAATATCTCTCCACATTAATGGTCTCAATTCTCCAAGAAAAAGATACAGACTAATCAAATGGATGCGTAAGCAAGACCCAACATTCTTCTGTATCCAAAAAACACATCGCAGCCACAAGGATAGACATTAACTCAGGGTAAAAGTCTGGGAAAAAGTATTCCAAGCAAATGGACACAAGAAGCAAGCTGGTGTAGCCATTTTAATATCTAATAAACTAACTTTACTCCAAAACTAATCAAAAGCGATGAGGAAGGACACTTTATACTTAGCAAAGGTAAAGTCAAGGAAGATGACATCACAATTCTGAACATCTATGCTCCCAACACAAGGGCACCCACATTTTTAAAAGACCTACTAACAAAGCTCAAATAACACATCAATCCCCACACACTAATAGTAGGAGACTTCAACACCCTACTTTCACTGAAGGATAGATTGTTGAAACAAAAACTAAACCGAGAAATAACAACATCAACCAAATTCCTGAATAAAATAGATCTAGAAAATATCTACAGAACTTTTTACCCAACCACAAAGGATTATACCTTCTTCTTAGGACCCCATGGAACCTTCTACAAAATTGATCAAATAATAGGTCACAAAACAAGCCTCAATAGATTCAAGAAGATTGAAATACCATGTATCCTTTTAGAGCACCATGGTCTAAGACTGGACTTCAACAATAACAGAAATAGTAGAAACCCTACAGACATATGGAAACTAAACAACTCTCTACTTGATGACACCTGGATCAGGAAGACATAAAGAAAGAAGTAGAAGACTTCCTGCAATTCAATGAAAACGAAGCAACAACATACCCAAATTTGTGGGACACCTTGAAGGCAGTACTAAGAGGAAAATTCATAGCACGAAGTGCCTTTGAAAAGAAATTGGAAACATCCCACAGAAGCAAATTAATGACACAGCTAATGACCTAGAACAAAAGAAGCAGAAGCACCCAAGAGGAGTAAACATCTGGAAATGATCAAACTCAGGGCTGAAATTAATAAATTAGAAACAAGGAGAATAATTCAAGTAATCAACAAAACCAGGAGCTGGTTCTTTGAGAAAATCAACAAGATTGACAAACCATGAGCCAAACTAACTAAAAGGCAGAGAGACACTATCCAAATCAACAAAATCAGAAATGAAAAGGGAGACATAACAACAGACACTGAAGAAATACAAAGAATCATAAGATCCTATTTTAAAGGCATAGATGCCACAAAATTTGAAAATCTAAGGAAAATAAACAATATTCTTGGTCGATTCCACTTGACAAAATTGAATCAAGAACACATAAACCAATTAAATAGTCCTATTTCTCCTATAGACAGAGAAGCCATCATTGATTGTCTCCCAACCAAAAAAAAAAAAAGCCCAGGGCCAGATGGTTTCAGTGCAGAATTCTATCAGACCTTCAAAGAAGAGCTAATACTGATACTCTTCAAGCTACTCCAAAAGATAGAAATGGAGGAACTCTACCAAATTCATTCTATGAGACCAGAGTCACATTGATACCTAAGCCCAACAAAGACCCAACAAAAAAGAGAAATTCAGACCAATTTCTCTTATGAACATTGATGCAAAAATACTCAAAAAATACTCACAAAATGAATACAACATCATATCAAAGATATCCTTCAGCATGACCAGGTACCCTTCATTCGTGGCATGCAGGGATGGTTTAATGTACTGAAATCCATCAATATCATCTTCCATATAAACAAATTGAAAGAAAAAACCACATAGTCATCTCCATAGATGCAGAAAAAGCATTTGACAAAATTCAACACCCTTTCATGTTTAAAGTTTTGGAGAGATCAGGAATACAAGGCACATCACTAAACATAATAAAGGCTATATACAGCAAGCCAATAACCAACATCAAATTAAATGGAGAGATACTCAAGGAAATCCCTCTAAAATTGGGGACCAGACAAGGCTGCTGACTTTCGCCATATCACTTCAATATAGTTCTTGAGATCTAGCCCGAGCAATAAGACAACAAAAGGAGACCAAGCTGATCCAAATGGGAAAGGAAGAAGTCAAGTTATCCCTATTTGCTGATGATATGATAGTGTTCATACATCACTTCTAAAATTCCACCAGAAAACTCCTACAGCTGACAAACACTTTCAGCAAATTGGCTGGATACAAAATTAACTCAAAAAAGTCAGTAGCATTCTTATATACAAATGACAAACATGTAGAGGAAGAAATTAAGAAAGCTACACCTTCATTATAGCCACAAACAATATAAAATATCTAGGAGTATCTCTAACCAAGCAAGTAAAGGACTTGTTTTTAAAAAAATTTAAATGTCTGAAGAAGGAGTTTGAAAATGACATCAGAAGATGGAAGGACATCCCTTGTTCATGGATCAGGAGAATTAACATAGTAAAAATGGTCATCTTACCAAAAGCAAAATACAGATTCAATACAATCCTTATCAAAATACCTACAAAATATTTTAAAGACATTGAAAGATCAATTCTCACCTTCATATGGAGAAACAAGAAACCCAGAATAGCAAAAACATTCCTATACAAAAAAAAAAAAAAAACCTCTGCAGGAATCTGCATTCCTGATCTCAAGCTGTACTATAGAGCAACAGTAATTAAAACGGCATGGTATTGGCACAGAAATAGGCCAATGGATCAATGGATTCGAATGAAGACCCAGAAATTAATCCACACACATTTGAGTTTTGACAACGAAGCCAAATATATACAATGGAAAAGGATAGGATATTTTTTAAAATTTTTTATTAATTTATTCATATTACATTTCAATTGTTAGCCCATCCCTTGAATCCTCCCATTCTTTCCTCCGTCCCGCTTCCCTCTCTACTCTCCTTCCCTATGTCTATGACTGAGGGGGACCTCCTCCCCCGGTATGTGCTCCTAGGGTAGCGAGTCTCTTCTTGGTGACTTATTGTCTTTCCTCTGAGTGCCACCAGGCCTCCCCATCCAAGGGACATGGTCCAATATGGGGCACCAGAGTTTGTGTGAAAGTCAGATCTCCTTCTCCACTTAACGGTGGAGATGTCCGGTCCATCGGCTAGACTGGGTAGGGGTTCGAAATTTACTGCCTATATTTTCCTTGGCTGGTGCCATAGTTAGAGGAGGACCCCAGGGCCTAGACGTGCCTGTAGTTTTCCAGGACACTCTGGATCCTTCTATTTCCTCATTCTCCCAGGCTTCTCACCCCTAAAGTCAATAGGATTTTCTCCCTCTGACTCACTTTTATGGTACGTAAAGTTTTTCAAGGGGGCATACCCCTTGGACTAGTGTCTCAATATAAGTAAGTATATACCATTTGACTCTTTTTGCTTTTGGGTGAACTCACTCATTATGATAATTTCTAGCTCAATCCATTTATCCACACTTTCAGAAATACCTTGTTTTTAATAGCTGAGTAGTATTCCATAGTGGAAATATACCACAGTTTCTTTATCCATTCTTCTACTGAGGGACACGTAGGCTGTTTCCATGTTCTGGCTATTATGAATAAGGCAGCTATGAACATGGTTGAGCATATGTCCCTGTTGTGTGGTAGTGCATCTTCTGGGTATATTCAAAGGAGTGGAATAGCTGGGTCTTGAGGAAGCTCTATTCCCAGTTTTCTGAGAAAGCGCCAGATACATTTCCAAAGTGGTTGTACTAGTTTGCATTCCCACCAGCAATGAAGGAGTGTTCCTCTCTCTCCACATCCTTGCCAGCATGTGGTGTCAGTTGAGTTATTATTCTTAGCCATTCTGATGGGTGTAAGGTGGAATCTCAGTGTCGTTTTGATTTGCATTTCTCTGATGACTAAGGAGGTCGAGCATTTCCTACGTGTTTCTCCACCATTTGATATTCCTCTGTTGAGAATTCTCTGTTTAGTTCTGAGCCCCATTTCTCCACTGGGTTATTGGTTTGGTAGTGCTTAATTTCTTGAGTTCTTTATATATTTTTGATATTAGACCTTTGTCAGATGAAGGGTTGGTGAAGATCTTTTCCCAGTCTGTAGGCTGTCGCTTTGTTCTCTTGACAGTGTCACCTGCCTTACAGAAGCTTTTTAGCCTAATGAGGTCCCATTTATTAATTGTTGACGTTAAAGCCTGGGATGTTGTTGTTCTATTTAGGAAGTTGTCTTCTGTACCAATGTGTTCTATACTCTTCCCCACTTTTTCCTCTAATTGGGTTAATGTCTCTGGTTTTAGGTTGAGGTCTTAATCCACTTGGACTTGATTTTTGTGCATGGTGACAAATAGGGGTCTAATTGCATTTTTCTACATGTAGACATCCAGTTAGACCAGCACCATTTGTTGAAGATGCTGTCGTTTTCCCATTGAATGGATTTGGCTTCTTTGTCAAAAATCAAGTGACCAAATGTGTGCGGATTCATCTCTGGGTCTTCAGTTCGATTCCATTGATCCACTAGCCTATTACTGTGCCAGTACCATGCTGTTTTAATTACTGTTGCTCTATAGTACAGCTTGAGATCTGGTATGGAGATTCCTCCAGAGGATTTTTTTTATTGTATGGGATTGTTTTTGCTATTCTGGGCTTTTTGTTTCTCCATATGAAGTTGAGAATTGTTCTTTCAATATCTTCAAAATATTTTGTAGGTATTCTGATAGGGATTGCATTGAATCAGTAAATTGCTTTTGGTAAAATGGCCATTTTTACTATGTTAATTCTCCTGATCCACAAACAAGGTAGATCCCACCATCTTCTGATGTCATTTTCAATCTCTTTCTTCAGAAATTTAAAGTTTTTTTCAAATAAGTCCTTCACTTGCTTGGTTAGGGTTTTCCTAGATATTTTATATTGCTTGTGGCTATCATGAAGGAAGTAATTTTCCTAATTTCTTCCTCTGCCTCTTTATCATTTGTATATAGGAAAGCTACTGACATTTTTGAGTTTATTTTGTATCCTGCCAATTTGCTGAAGGTGTTTATCAGCTGTAGGAGTTCTCTGGTGGAATTTCTGGGGTCACTTATATATATTATCATATCATCTACAAATAGGGATAATTTGACTTCTTCCTTTCCCATTTGGATCCCCTTTATCTCCTTTTGATGTCTTATTGCTCTGGCTAGAACTTCAAGAACTATATTGAAGAGATATGGGGAAAGTGGGCAGCCTTGTCTGGTCCCCAATTTTAGAGGGATTTCCTTGAGTATCTCTCCATTTAATTTAATGTTGGCTATTGGTTTGCTGTATATAGCCTTTATGATGTTTAGAAAAGTGCCTTGTATTACCAATCTCTCCAGAACTTTAAACATAAATGGGTGTTAGATTTTGTCAAATGCTTTTTCTGCATCTAAAGAGATTATATCGTGGTTTTTCTCTTTCAGTTTGTTTATATGGTGGATTACATTGATGGATTTCCTTATGTTAAACCATCCCTACATGCCTGGAATGAAGCCTACCTGGTCATGGTGAATGATGTCTTTGATAAGCTGTTGTATTCGCTTTTCGAGTATTTTGTTAAGTATTTTTGCATCAATGTTCATAAGAGAAATTGGTCTGAAATTCTCTTTTTTCGTTGCGTCTTTGTGGAGTTTAGGTATCAATGTGACTGTGGCGTCATAGAATGAATTTGGTAATATTCGATCCATTTCTATCTTTCGGAATAGCTTGAATAGTATCGGTATTAGCTCCTCCTTGAAGGACTGGTAGAATTCTGTGCTGAAACCGTCTGGCCCTGGGCTTTTTTTTTTTTTTTTTTTTTTTTGGTTGGGAGACTATCAATGGTTGCTTCTTTTTCTATAGGAGAAATAGGGCTATTTAATTTGTTTATCTGGTCTTGATTCCATTTTGGCAAATGGAATCTACTGAGAAAATTGTCCATTTCCCTTATGACATAAATGCCTTTGAAGTAGGTTCTTATGATTCTTTGTATTTCTTCGGTGTCTGTTGTTATGTCTCCCTTTTCATTTCTGATTTTGTTCATTTGGATAGTGTTTCTCAGTCTTTTAGTTAGATTGGCTAATAGTTTGTCTATATTATTAATTTTCTCAAAGAACCAGCTCTTGGTTTTGTTGATTCTTTGGATTGTTCTCTTTGTTTCTAATTTATTGATTTCAGCCCTGAGTTTGATTATTTCTAGGCGTCTACTCCTCTTGGGTTTTTCTGCTTCTTTTTTTTCTAAAGTGTCCAGATGTGTTATTAAGTTGTTTATGTGGGATGTTTCCATTTTCTTTTTGAAGGCGCTTAGTGCTATGAATTTTCCTCTTAGCACTGCTTTCAATGTGTCCCACAAATTTGGGTATGTTGTTCCATCATTTTCATTGAATTTCAGGAAGTCTTTTATTTCTCCCCTTATTTCTTCCATGACCCATGTGTCATTACGGAGAAAGTTGTTTAGTTTCCACGTGTTAGTATGCCTTTTGTTATTTCTGTTGTTGTTGAAGTCCAGCCTTAGACCATGGTGATCTGATAAGATACAAGGTATTATTTCAATCCTCTTCTATCTGTTGGGGTTTGCTTTGTGACCCACTATGTGATCAATTTTGGAAACGTTCCATGGGGTGCTGAGAAAAAGGTATAATCCTTTGCATTTGGGTGGAAAGTTCTGTAGATATCTGTTAGATCCATATGATTCATGACATTGGTTAATGAAGTTATTTCCCTGCTTAGTTTTTGATTCAAGGACCTATTCTTGACTGAAAGTGGGGTGTTGAAGTCTCCCACTATTAATGTGTGGGTATCGATGAGTGGTTCAAGCTTTGTTAATAACTCTTTTACAAATGTGTGAGCCCTTGTATTAGGAGCATAGATGTTCAAAATCATGATGTTTTCCTGATTGACTTTACCTTTGATGAGTATGAAGTGTCCGTCCTCATCCCTTTTGATTAATTTTGGTTGAAAGTCTATTTTATTAGATATTAGAATGGCTACCCCAGCTTGTTTCTTGTGACCATTTGCTTGGTATATTTTTCCCCAACCTTTCACTCTGAAGCAATGTCTGTCCTTGTGGTTGAGATGTGTTTCTTGAATGCAGAAGAATGTTGGGTCATGCTTATGCATCCAGTCAGTTAGTCTGTGTCTTTTTATTGGAGAATTGAGACCATTGACGTGGAGAGATATTAATGTCCAGTGATTGCTAAGTCCCTTTATTTTTGGTATTTGTAACAGTCGAGATTTTGTGAGGTTGTGATTTTGCAATGGTATAGTTACCTATTTCCTATGTAGTTTTGCTTGTAGTTTGACCATTTGGGGTGGAGTTTTCCTTGTACTAACTTCTGTAAAGCTAGATTTGTGGCTAGTTACTCTTTGATTTGTTTTTGTTATGGAATATCTTGTTTTCTCTGTCAATGGTTATTGATAATTTCGCTGGGTAAAGTATTCTTGTCTGGTATCTGTGTTCTCTTAGGGTTTGCAGAGCCTCTGTCCAGGCCCTTCTGGCTTTCATGGTCTCTTCTGAGAAGTCAGGAGTAATTCTTATAGGTTTGTCTTCATATGTTACTCAGCCTTTTTCTCTTACTGCTTTTAATATTTTTTCTTTGTTCTGTATATTTTTGTTGTTATTATTATGTGGTGGGAAGATATTCTTTTCAGGTCTATTCTATTTGGTGTTCTGTAGGCCTCTTGTATGCTCGTATGCATCTCCTTCTTCAAATTGGGGAAATTTTCTTCTATTATTCGATTAAAGATATTCTCTGGGGTGTGGAGTCGGTTGCCTTCTCTTTCCTCTATCCCTATTATTCTCAAGTTT
>CAJRSG010009149.1:0-35088 GCA_907169655.1 Acomys percivali
TATTCCCCTATGTATTCCCATAATAAACACTGTTTCCTTTTACAGCGCAACACCAGAAAGCCAACAATTTGCTTTTGCATTTGCTTTTTCCATGGATGAAGTCAACAGGAACCCTGTTCTTTTACCAAATGTCTCTCTGTTTGACAACATTGGATTTGGTTGTAAGACACTGCACACATTGGCTTTTTGGTACAGTCATAATTAGGTAGAACATTCTTTATGGCTATACGCGTATGACTGGTCAATTGTGGCAGTGTTACTTACAGGGACAAGCTGGGAAACAGCGGCAACAATAGAAACATTCATGAATCTCTTACTAGGATATCAGGTGAGAGTTTTGGAGTGGGACTTTTGATATCATGTCGTTTTTGGTATGATTCAGAGATCCTAAGAAGAATTTAAGAAGGAGAATGAACTCATGATTCCATCAAACTATTTGTTCAAGGGCCATAGTATTTAGAGACATGATAGGTCTTCCACCCACATATCCTTCTTTGAAATAGAAATAAGGGAAGACATAAGAGCTAATTGATTTCTCTACAACTCCCTGAAGAGAAAAGTGTTTACAAGTTCTTACATATTCACTCTGCCTCATGCTGCTACCTGTGTCCTAGGTCTTTCTGCTTACATTAGGACCTTTCCATCCTGTCCTAAGTGATCATGAACAATATCCTTTTCTATATCAGATGGCCCCTAAGGATATATCTTTAGCCCTGGCCATAGTATCCTTCATAATTTATTTCAAATGGAACTGGGTTGGGCTACTCATCTCAGACAATGATCAAGGCATACAATTTCTCTCATATTTGAGAAGAGAGATGGAAAAAAACACAGTCGGCTTTGCCTTTGTGAACATGATCCCAGTCAACATGGACTTATACATGTCAAGAGCAGAAGTGTATTACAACCAAAACATGACATCTTCCACAAATGTGGTCATCGTTTATGGTGACATAGAGTATACACTAGCTTTGAGTGTAAGAAGGTGGAAATCTCTAGGTATAAAGAGAATATGGATCACAACCTCACAGTGGAATGCCACTATAAGTAAGAGAGATAATACACTTGACTCATTTCATGGGACTCTTACTTTTGAACACCATCATCCGGATATTTCAGGTTTCAAAAATTTTGTCCAGACAGTGAATCCTATCAAAAACTCTGACAAATACCTAGAAAGCCTGGAGTGGATGTACTTTAACTGTGAAGCCTTGGCATCTAACTGTAACACAATGAAGAACTGCTTATCCAATGCCACATTGCAATGGCTAATGGAACACACTTTTGACATGGCCTTTAGTGGTAGCAGTTATGACATATACAATGTTGTGTACTGTTTTTCCCATGCCTTTCATGAGTGGTTTTTTCACTACATAGTTCATCAGGAAATAAGCACATGGAAGAACTACAATCATCAGTGCTTTAAGGTACTGTTTCTTCTATTGGATAATATTTGATGTCATCAAAGACATACTTTTGTAAGGCTCTCACAGGCGCCATACAAGTGCAGTAGAAATGAAATATAAAGCTTTGTAGGGGGAAAGAGCGGGAAAGGGGTAATGGGAAGATACAAATGAGGAGATAACAATTGGGATATTATCTGAATAAATTAGTGAAAGAAAAAAGAAAAGAAATACAAATAAAAATGCAAAATTTAAAGGCACTATTGTGGTAGGGAATTTTGTTTATGATGCCTATTGACTTTGATACAAATATCCTTAGTATCATCACACTGATTCAAAACCGGAAGCATAATCAGAGTTTGCAAATTAATCCTCTCCATGGTGAGAGGATAAGCCCTTGTTCATTAATTGTCAAATATATTGTAATAACTGTATGTCTGGTTTTCCCAAGGTTTTTAAACTGATTCAGCACCCACTGTATGTACTAATATCCTTACTGTGGTTTGTGAGAGTAACTACCAAGGAAACAGTGCTGGAATTCAATTCAGTACATACATGTTGATCATATGTGAAAAATTATGCTTATCACTTTGTATATCTGTATGTTTTTCCTGTTGCTGTGAATCACTTTGCACATTTGTGCTGCTGTTACTGTGTATAAATTTTTTATTCCACATGCCTATCTTTCCAATTATCTGTGGGAGTGAATATAAATTTTTTAATGTAGCAGTATCTTTCTGTATGTGTGTGTGTGTCTTTATGTTTCTGTGTGTATTTGTCAGTGAATGTGTTGTGAGGTGATTGGGTGTGTATTTTTTCTGTTTCGGTCAATGTGCTTGCGTGTAGGTATATCCGTGTTGCTGTGTGTGTGTGTGTGTGTGTGTGTGTGTGTGTGTGTGTATAACTTTATGTGTATCTGGATCTTCCTGTATGTTTATGTTGTATACGACGGTAAATTTATCTATCTGTCAATGTCACTCAATGTGGGTGTTTTTATCTGTTTGTCTTCTGAGTACCTTTCAGGGAATGTATGTGATTATCTATAAATGTGTTTTGTATTCTTCTACATCTGTATATTTCTCTACCTGTGTGTGCTTGTATGTTTATAGGTTTAGGGGCACGTATGTGTATTTGGGTATAATTAATTCTGTTCTTGCACTGTGTGTATATCCTGTACGATTAAGAAACCTCTCTGTGTAGGAGTATGTGTCTGTGTGTCTGTGTGTGCCAGTGTCTATCTGTGTGTCAGTGTGTATGTGTGTGTGTTCATACTACATATCTCGTTTGGTTCTGCAAGTATGTCTCTGTGTTTTGTAGTTTACTCTTTAGAGCTGTAAAACTCTAGTAACATTTTGGTAATTTTTAATGTAATTCATTTCTTTATTCTCTTTATATCCTGAGGGTAGGCTTTGGTCTCACATCCTCCTAGTCACACTTTATGTCCATCCCCACTACCCTACTCCTCAGAAAAGAGGATTCCTCTTACTCACTCACCCAAGCTCAGCAAGTTGCATCACGGCTGAGCATTTCTTCTTCCTTGTGACCAGGTTAGGTAACTCCACTAGGTTGTAGTGATCATAGAGACCCAACTGAGTCCTAATCTGAGACATCCTGCTCTCTCTTTATTATGGGGCACATATAATCCTAAGATGCCCATTGGCTTTATCTGTGTAGGGGACCTAGGCCCAGTTAATGCATGATCCTCAGTGTTTGTTTCAATCTCCATAAGCCCCTCTGGGCCCAGTTTAGCTTCCTATTTTGGCCTACTTGTGGATCTCTGTTACTCCCAGATACTTCTTTCTTTCCTCCAAACTTTTCCACTAGACTTCACACATTTCACCCTGTGTTTGGCTGTGAATGTCAGCATCTGTTTCCATCCATTTCTGATTGTAGGGTTTCAGAGAACAGCTTTGCTAGGCTCCCATGTGCAAGAATGGCAGCATATCTTTAATAGTGTCAGGGTCTGGCTTTCTCCCATGAGTGGGTTTCCCATTGGTCCAGCATTTTTTGGACATCCCTCAATCTCACTGCTATTTTTATCCTTGCATTCCCAATAGGCATGGTAAATTTTAGGCTGAAGTTTCTTGGGTTGGTTGGTGTTCCCCTCCCTCCACAAAGAGTTCTGTGTAGTCTCCATGACCCTTGCTACTAGGACTCTTACCTAGATTCACTCCTATATGCTCCCAGATGGCCTCCATGTCTTAGGTCTCCAGATTGCCACAGAGATGGTAATTTTACTCATCCAGTTGCTGTCACTGAGGTTTTGCTCCTGGATATGTTCATTGAATTTACCTTTAAGATAATGTCAGATTACATTGTCTGGCGTCAAGAAAGGGATTATGCGCTACAGTATGCTATTTCTATTTCAGCTTTATGACATACTGAGGAATATCCACTTCACAAACCCAGTGGTTACAGAGTAAATATGAACCAAAGAGAAAAACTGCAAAGGAAAACTGACATTTTCTCTATTTCCAATTTGCAACAAAGTCTTGGAATTAAGTTGAAGATTGGAAGTTTCAGCCCCCATTTTCCACATGGTCAACAGCTCCATTTATCTGCAGACATGATGGAGTGGGCCACAGGAAGTACAAAGGTAGGTTTTAACTGATTGTATTGATTTACCTGACTCACCAGTAAACAGAGTCTTGTGTGCACATTCTAAATTAGAGAAATAAAATAGATTGTCAGATAAGGCATCAAAAGGTGTCCTCTTATACTTTGTTTCTTATTTTTTCTTTTGATGTGATATATTTATTAGTTCATTGAACTAATTTCCATACAGTTACATTTATCATATTAGATCTGTTTCTGGTTTTTGAGGTTTTTGTTTGTTTGTTGGTTGGTTGGTTGGTTGCTTGGTTGGTTGTGGTTTTCCAAGACAGGGTTTCTCTGTGTAGCCTTGCTGGTCTTGGACTTGCTTTGTAGACCAGGCTAGCCTTGAACTCACAGCAATCCACCTGCCTCTGCCTCCCTAGTTCTGGGATTAAAGGTGTGTGCTACCACTGCCCAGCCTCTCTTTCTGGTTTTTAATATAACTAAAACACTGTTTTACTACTGTTTTATATTGCTTTCTCTAAAGTGAACAAGTGTTTCTTGGTTCCAGTCTTATTACAACACAGTGATTTTTCCACTTTCATTGGCCCTCTGGCACAGATTTCAAAGATATTGATGTTATTGTAAGGATGGAGTAAAGAAAAAAAATCATTCATTTTATTATGTAATACTGTTCAATCGTTTTTAGATTGAGCTTCTAAATTCTAAATGCTCCCATATATGAATTTCAAATTTCATGAACCATGTTAGATTTTCTAAGATTTATAACCTTGGTTTTTATTCAACTAATTTTTTCTTTAACATGTTTACGAATGGTGTATCTGTATATATGTCTATGCAATACTGGCACATGTAATGCATATGGATTCTAAGAAGTGATTCAGGTTCCTGGGAGCTTAAGATGGATTTCTGAAATAAAATGGGTTTTCAAAGTCAAATTTGGGTCCTCATCTTGAGCAACAATTATTACTGACAATGTAACATCTCTCCAGCCCTGAGTGATACACTGGCGAAGAAATTTTTCACCAGAAGAAATTTGTTTAAACCCCTGAATTATGGAATAGTTCATTCTAATCAATAATGGGATTTCATTTTTAGTTCTCTATATGGAGTGGAATGATAGGAATACAAATGTGACATTAAAAAAGAAATTTCACATGTTATTTGATGTTTATATTATAACTATGAATTGTAATGTGGGTGATGTTAAGATATTTACTGGCAATTACCCAATTTCAAAGGTCATTGAATTTTTTTTAGGTCATTGAATTTTAAAAGATTTAATTTCAAGAATGTCTTCAATTTTAATATCAAGTGATATGTCTTATTTTTCAGAAAATATAAAACTTATAGTAAATTGTTCTCTTCAGTGTGATGAGAAAAGTCTATCTAAGGGAAAAGAACATATGAGCTGAAAGTGTAGCTACTGAAATATATATCAATTCTGTAAAAAGAAATGAAAACTCATTTTTGTTATAACCACATCTTAGTAGAATATTACATAAGCAACCACCAGAAGAGCATACAGAATTCAAAACAATATCAACAATGCTCTGCTACCCATATACATATCCCAATGTAGAAAAAATAAACAAAAATATGAAGATATGGAAAGGAATAACATAACTCTAATGTTATAGACTTAAATGAAAGATTGTTCAATGACATATTAAGCAACAAATTAATAATAATTACAAGAGGATCCAAGATGGCAGCACAGACCATGTTCTCTGATCACAGAGGCTGAGCCAAGGGACTGGGTTGAGAGATTCAGAACATCAAAGCTGGAGTATCCTGGGTGAGATGGGTCCACACTGTCTGAAACATGGTGGGTATGGCCTCAGGCCACACAAACTAGTCCACAAAGGCATTGCTGTTTCTCTGTGGGCATGTTCTCAGGCCCCAGAGACTGGATATGTGCCCGAGAGATCCATATATACTTTATATCTAAGACTCTGTGTCTAGGAGTAAACACAGCTGAGTTTTCAGCAGAGGCCATAAAATCCAAAAAGGCCTGGTAAGAGGTCTTGCAAACCTTAATACTCTAGAGATTAATTAGATTCATATAGCCAGCAAAGTTTTCAATAACCATGGATGAAGAAAAGTAGATATTCCATTAAAAAAATCAACTTAAACAGCACCTATCTAAAAATCCAGCCCTACAGAAGATGATAAGAGGAAAACTCCAAAACAAAGAGGCTAACTAAACCAAGAAAAACACAGGAAATAGATAACTTCACTTTAGCAAAACAACACCAGACAGACACACTACTACAACCTAAATCAAAATATAGAACCTAAGATTCACTGATCATAAAAATCCTTAAATATCAATGGTGGATATTCTCCAATAAACAAAAAAAAATAGACTAACAGAATTGATGAATAAACCAGACCCAACATTCTTCTGCATTCAAGAAATGCAACTCAGACACAAAGATATAAATTACCTCATGGTAAAAGGTGGTAAAATGTTCTTCTAAGCAAACGGACAGAAGAAACGAGTTGAAGTAACCATTCTAACATCTAATAAAATAGACTTTCAACGAAAATTAGTAAAAAGAGATGAAGAAGCACACCGTATACTCATCAAAGGAAAACTCGACCAAGATGAAGTCAAAATTCTGATCATCTATGCCCCAAATACAAGTGCACCTACATTTTTAAAGAAGCAATAATAAAGCTTAAACTACACATCTTTACCACAGACTAATAGTGGGGACTTAAACATTCCCCACCCATTAACCAATGGATAAGTAAATGAAACACAAGATAAACTGAGAAATAAATACACTAACAGATGTCATGCATCAAATGGACCTAACAGATATCTACAGAATGTCCATCCAAACACAAAAAATTATACCTCCTTCTCAGCACCTCATTGAACCTTCTTCATAATTGGCCAAATAGTATGTCACAAAGCAAGCTTCAGCAAATACAAGAAGACTGAAATAATACATTGAGTATTATCAGAACACCATCAAATAAAGCTAGACCAGAACCACAACAGAGATAATAAAATGCCTACATATACATGAAACTGAAAAACTCTCTGTTTAATGACAAATGTGTCAGGGAAGAAATAAAAACAGAAATTATGGACTTCTCAAATTTCAATGAAAATGAAGGTACAACACACTCAAATTCATGGGACACGTTGAAAGCATTGCTAAGCAGAAAGTAAGTGCCTTCATAAAGAGATTGGAAACGGCTCATACAAACAACTTAAAGAGACATCTGAAAGTGCTAAGAAAAACTGAATAAGAAATACCCAAAAGGAGTAGATGGCTGGAAACAACCAAACTTGTGGATGAAATCAATAAATTAGAAACAAAGAGAACAATTCACAGAATAAACAAAAACAAGAGTTAGTTCTTCAAGAAAATTAACAAAACAGCAAAGTAGCTATAAGGCAGAGAGCCATTATTCAAATCAACAAAATCAACAGTCAGAAAAGGACAATGGAAACCACAACCACACATCAGAGACAGCATGATAACTAAAGGCCAGCGGGACAAAACAAATGATAAAAGCCAAACTAATATGGCACCTCCAAAACAAAGTTATAAGAAAGCAATCAGATCTGGAAACTCTCCGACAACTGGAGCAAAAAAAATTACCTCTAATCCTTCATAATGAAGATAATAATGGAGGAAAGAAATATAATTCATGAAAAAAAATACAGGAAGATAGAGCCAAACAATTTGGGGAACTTAGACCCAGACAGAGGCCAGTAGAGAGGAAGACAAGAAATCACTGGAAGAATTTCTACCAGTCCTTCAAGGGGAGATAATACTGATACTATTCAAGCTATTCCAATAGATAGAAAAGGATGGAACATTACCAAATTCTTTCAACGAGGCTATAGTCACATTGATACCTAAACCCCACAATGACACACACAAAAAAAGAGAATTTCAGACTAGTTTCTCTTCTGAACATTGATGCAAAAATACTCAATAAAATACTCGCAAAACGAATACAACAACATATCAAAGACATCATTCACCATGACCAGGTAGGCTTCATTCCATGGATGCAGGGATGGTTTAACATATGGAAACCCATCACTGTAATCCACCATATAAACAAACTGAAAGAGAAAAACCACATGATCATTTCCTTAGATGCAGAAAAAGCATTTGACAAAATCCAACACCCATTGATGTTTAAAGTTCTGGAGAGATCACGAATACAAGGCACTTTTCTAAACATAATAAAGGCTATATACAGCAAGCCAATAGCCACCATTAAATTAAGTGGAGAGATACACAAGGAAATCCCTCTAACATCAGGGACCAGACTAGGCTGCCCACTTTCTCCATATCTTTTCAGTATAGTTCTTGAAGTTCAAGCCAGAGCAATAAGACATCAAAAGGAGATCAAGGGGATCCAACTGGGAAAGGAAGAAGTCAAATTATCCCTATTTGCAGATGATATGATAGTATATATAAATGACCCCCAATTCCACAAGATAACTCCTACACCTAATAAACACCTTCAGCAAATTGGCTGGATACAAAATTAACTCAATAAAGTGAGTAGCTTTCCTATATACAAATGACAAACAGGCAGAGGAAGAAATTAGGAAAACTACAACCTTCACGATAGTCACAAACAATATAAAATATCTAGGAGTAACTCTAACCAAGTAAGTGAAGGACTTATTTGAAAAAAACTTTAAATTTCTGAAGAAAGAGATAGAACATGACATCAGAAGATGGATGGATCTACCTTGTTTGTGGATCAGGAGACTTAATATAGTAAAAATGGCCATCTTGCCAAAAGCAATTTACAGATTCAATGAAATCGCTATCAAAATACCTACAATATATTTTGAAGATATTGAAAGGTCAATTCTCAACTTCACATGGAAAAACAAAAAATTTTCTGTAGCTGGGCATTAAAAACAATACCTAATTTCATGGGTTCTCATAACTGACCTTCATCTTACATTGAGATATATCTTTTAAATACATCTGTACAATTCGCAAGATATATGTCTTTGAATCAGTAATTTCTTGGGCATCAGTTTATTATTAATTGGCTTTTGGTCAAGATAACATGCTATATTGAATCCTTTTAAGACAGCCATGAAGTAAAATTTAAATTATGTAATGTAAAAAAATATAAGAGTTCCAAAAGAATTAAGAGCACATATCACACTTGAGAGCAAACAATGTGATCTTGAAAACTTGTATACAAAAAAAAAAAACACTGAGTGAAGAGATGAAACAAGAAGGCAGGGAAGATACAAAATGTTAAATAATCAAACTAAAATCTGTAAGGGAACAACATAATAAATCAAATAAAAACATCAGTATTCTCACCAAGAGAATATTTCAAGTTGAAGACTGTATGCAAAGACTTGAAAACAAGACATATGAGTTAGAATGATCAAAGAATGATGAAGATAAAACATTAAAGAAGAATGAAATACAGAGGATACAAAGGGCTTATGATGAGCAGGTCAATTTCACAAACCATTGGCATAATAAGAGAAAAAGGACAGACTAAAGGCATCTACACTGTATCCAGTAAAATGTAGCTTTAAATTTCTTAAGTAAAACACAATCTGTGGCTACACAGAGAGAGCACTTGTTAAGTACTAAACTCTCAACATCAGAAATGGTCCAACTTTGTTTTTGGTTGTTGTTTCTTTGTTTCTTTGTTTAGTTTAGCTTTTCTAGATAGAGTTTCTCTGTGTAGCCTTGGCATTCCAGGGCTCACTTAGTAGAGCAGACTGGTCTCAGAGCCACAGCAATTGCCCTGCATCTGCCTTCCTGAGTGCTAGGATTAAAGGTATACATCACCCCAAGAAATGAGCCAGAACTTGATATATATTATTTAAATTTGCTTTGAACCAAGAAGAGAATATGGAGTACTTCTATATAAAGAATAGCATATAATAGCAGCACATAGAGAATTGCAGATTCCACTATGGAGTCTCTTAAAGGAGGAGATAACAGTAACACATGTCAAACTTTTAGAGGCACAACTGTCAAGGCTAGTTACTATACACAGTATATTGATATCTCATAATAGAAGGAAATAGACCAAAGTTCAATAATGAACACAATTACAGAAATTCATGTGCACTGAAAAAACACTATAAATGATATTTCAGGAACTCCTTCATAATTATAAGTAAGATGAATAAAAGTTGTCAGTGCTACATAAAGGCTGCACTAGAATGGCAGAAAGAAAAACATCTATTAGAAAGGAATCAATATCACAGTAACAACATGCAGAAATAATTAACAAATATTTATCACAAACAAGTGAATTGTAGTAGTCACATTCTCTAATTGAAACACAAAGATAATAAGAATTGATTATGAGAAAGACAGGTTTGTTGCCTCCATGGGGAAAACAGAAACTCATTCACATACATGCAGAGAACTGTTCTATAAGAGTAGTGTAAATGCATTGCTTTAAAGTGTAATAGAAACTATTAGAAAATAATCTCTCCATTGGCTATGTATGGAATAATTCTTGACTAATCAACTACCAAAAGAACTCAGCAACAAAAGATAAAGATCACTCTCTTAGGAAAACATGACTTCATCCTGGAATGAAAACATGGCTCAATATATACATTAGAGTTGATCCATCAAATAATTCAACTCAATTATAGAATCACATTTTTATGCATAATAAATAGCGAAGTATTCAAACTGGGAAGGGAGAAACGGACCAATTATCTATGCAGTTCCCAATTTCAATGTTCATTGTCATGAAATGACCTTCAAGTTGAATATTTTATTTTAACTTAAATTTTTTTCAAATTAAATTAGACAATCTTTATTCAAGTGTTCCCTGTATTTCCAGGCCCTGTGGAGCCTGTTGATCTCAGGAAACACTTCACCCTACAGCTCAGTACACAGAAATTCAGTGCCTTCTCACCACAAATAAACCAGGATTTGCCCACTCACCTCTTTTTCTCTTTACACTCTGCTTGTCAAAGTTTACACTGTCAGATTATTGGAAGTCATGTTTGGTTTCTGAGATTCTAGGACAAATTTTCTTGGGTGCATGAGTCTTTTAGCCTTACACTACTAATCTGTTGCTGTGATTAAATACTGACCTTAAGCAAAGTAAGTAACACATTGATTTGTCTCACCCATAATTGTCAAGGGAAGACAAGGCAGGCATCTGTGGATTGGAGCTAAATCTACCCTGATAAAGCTCTGCATACTGGATTGTTCTGCTAGATTTCTCATAGAAATCAGCAAGAGCATCTAACACAGTGGGATGGTCACTCATATGGAATTAACATGGAATGAAATGCCTCACAAATATAGGAACAGTCTAGTCAGCTGGACATAACTTCTCAAGTAATTTTCCTCTGTCCTTTTACTGTACTTGGTGTCAAGTTGATAATCACTAGCTAGAAAAATCTGGATGAAGTTCTATAGTATTTGTATATAGCCCACCGTCAATTCTTGTTAGTACATTTCTAGAAATTGGGAAGCAATTCAATTTTTCATCAATTTTGTTTCCATATATTTATGTGCTTGACACTATACAATGTACTAAGTTTCAGGTGCTCCATCAGTTCTTGTTTATAGTATAAAGTCATTCAAGTATAGTATAAAGTCATTCAAGCTAACATAATATATATGGAAGAAGTAGGTAAAAAATCTGATATCAGCATGTGTCTAATTTTTCTCAGATATAGCCCTCTGTGTGTAGTGTTGACTGTGGTCCTGGATTCAGAAAGTTCTTGAAAGAGGGAATGGCCACCTGCTGTTTTGAGTGCAGCCCATGCCCAGAAAATGAAATTTCTAATCAGACAAGTGAGTGTTGCTGCTGTACAGAAGCCTTCACATTTATCATCACCTCCTACCCACTTTGAGATACTTAACTTGTGAAAAAAACAAGAGACAAATAATATACATATAACTTTCCTACGTCGGTCTTTGTGGAAATACAATATTAACAATTTCCTGAAGAACAGCGAACAATAAACCCTTAGGTGTTTATGGACACTATGACTCATTTGTCAATTGATAGAAGATCACGTTTTCTCAAAGAAAAATTTTGATAATCAAACTTTAGTTGCATGAATCATATAGATTTTCTTACTGATTTATATCTTCTAAAACTCTATGTATATACCCTAAGACTCTTTCTGCTTCTGGATTAACTCACTCATTATGATCATTTCTAGTTCAGTCCATTTGTCCACAAATTTCGGGAAATCCCTTTTTTTTTTTTTTTTTTTTTTTTTTTTTTTTTTAGTAGCTGAGTAGTCTTCTATAGTGTAAATGCCCCACAGTTTCTTTATCCATTCTTCTACTGAGGGACACTTAGGCTGTTTCGATGTTCTGGCTATTATAAATAAGACTCCTATGAATACAGTTGAGCAAATGTTCTTGTTGTGTGCTGGAACATCTCCTGGGTATATTCCAAGGATTGGAGTAGCTGGGTCTTGAGGAAGCTCTATTCCCAGTTTTCTGATATAGCGCCAGATATATTTCCAAAATGGCTGTACTAGTTTGCATTCCCACCAGCAATTAAGGAGTGTTCCTCTCTCTCTATGTCCTTGCCCACATGTGGGGTCACTTGAATTTTTGATCTTAGCCATTCTGATGGGTGTAAGATGGAATCTCAGTGTTGTTTTGGTTTGCATTTCCCTGATGACTAAGGAGGTTGAGCCTTTCTTTAAGTGTTTTTCAGCCATTCGATATTCCTCTGTTGACAAATCTCTGTTTAGTTCTGAACCCCATTTCTCAATTGGGTAATTTGGTTTGATGGTGTTTAATTTTTTGAGTTCTTTATATATTTTGGAAATTAAACATTTGTCAGATGTAGGGGTGGTGAAGATCTGTTCCAAGTCTTGTTCTGTTGACAGTGTCTCCTAACTTACAGAAGCTTCTCAGCTTCATGAGGTCCCATTTATTAATTGTTGATCTTAAGGCCTGAGCCATTGGTGTTCTGTTCATGAAGTTGTCTCCTGTGCCAATGTGTTAGGCTCCTCCCCACTTTTTCTTCTAACTTACTTAGTGTCTCTGGTTTTATGTTGAGGTCTTTTATCCACTTGGAATGAGTGGAGAGTGGGGTCTGACTTTCACACGAACTCTGGTGCCCCATATTTGACCACGTCCCCTTGATGAGGAAGCCAGATGGCACTCAGAGGAAGGATAGCAGGCTACCAAGAAGAGACTTGATACCTTATGAGTATATATGGGGGAGGAGGTCCCCCTCCGTCACATTCATAGGGGAGGGGATTAAGGGAAAAATGGGAGGGAGGGAGGAATGGGAGGGTACCAGGGATAGGATAACAATTGAGCTGTAATATGAATAAATTATTAAAATATATTTAGAAAATTAAAACTCTATGTAGATAGATTCTAGTCACGGATCTTAAGAAATGTTTATTTATTCTCTTTGCCTGTATATATGTGCCCCTACATGATTTGTGCACACCACTAATGTACAGGGTTCTGTGCAGTACAGATTCAGGCATCAGATGTGCTAGATCCTGTCATGTCACTGTTGGGTACCAAATACAAGTTCTCTGTTATATTAATATAGAGGGAAAATATATCTCTTATAATTATGAGAATCTAAGAATGAGGTGGAAGATATTTTGTAATATCCAAAGACCAATTTTCAAATGTCCGATGTTATGTAATTCTAAGTATGGGAGGGCAATGATTCTTCAGACATAATGTAGGAATTATGAGGATTCTTGTAACCAACAGTTTATATACAGCATCCAATTAATGCAATAATGTTATACCTTAGAATAATTTATACAGAAAGAATTTAGTTCAAAATATTATTACCACCTACACACAACGTGTTAGTAAAATGATTATTTATTTAGAGGTGCCTAAATGCAAATAGCCAATGGATAATTTTTCAAGTATTTTGCCTGTCATTCTATATAATTAACTGAAAGTTCTGAAAGAGCACTAGAGGCAATTGAGATGAACCAGAGTCTAAATCTCCTGACACTAAGGCTGATGAACTGAATTCTTGTCCAGGATTCATGTAGAAATAGTAGGTAACTAATTCCTAGAAGAAGGCTCCTTACATACATGCATTCCAACATACAACATTCTCTATAATAAACTACATGGAATGAAATTGTTTTAAATGTAAAAACAAATAATAATACAGGTGATTTATATTAACAAATACCACAAAATTACAAGAAAACTATTCTTATAATTTTACTTAGGTTTATGTTTTGGAGGAAAGTGGATGCATGTCACAAGTGCAGATGCAGGTGAGAGTCAACGAAAACACATGTAGATAGAGTTACCTGCAATTTTGAGACACCTAACATAAGTACTGGAATTTGAATTCTGATTTTCTGAGAAATATTTATATTCTCTTTACAGTTCAACCAATTAGCTAAGGTGTTTAAAAATATTAACTAATTATACCTATCCATAAATACATTCCTCTAGATAAAAATAATGAAATGGGTTGAAGCAAATCATCACTCTCTGCAATTATTCAATGATTGGGTGAAATTTCACACACATATATTTCAGTTGCCATTCTATATCTTGCAACTTATGAATGAAGTACTATAGGAAAAAAATATTGGTTACCACTGCTGGAATCCTTGTGTTATTTTGCTCATGTTGTTTTTCCATGTGTATTTCACCCTTGAGTCCACTCACAGAGTCTGAGTCCCATAGAGATTAAAAGAAGGGAGGAGGAATGGGCTGAATGATTCCAAACAAAATGGAATCAAGATGAAAGGTTTTACTGCTCAGTAAGTACAGAATTTTCTACTTCCAGTGTTAACAAGTATCGGGAGTCCTGTTCGCTATGACCAGATAAACATACAACTGAGAAAAGTGTTATTTAATATGTTGCAGTTTTCAATCATTAACTTTATATTTATATGTCATTCAACTCTCACTCTCACCCTATTACAAGGTCCTTATACCTCCAATAAAACTCAGATACATAAGCTTCCTTATTACTTCTACATTCACACACACACACACACACACACACACACACACAAATATAAACCACACATACAACCTGCTCATTCCATTTATGTGAGTGTGTGTGGACTAGTGAATTGAAACTGAAAAATTTACAACAGGCCTTGTCCTAATAGAAGACAGAGTCTCCTGTCATAGAGGCAAGAGTGATAAAACAGTCAACATCCTCAGGACACAATGAATATACAGAATTTATTATTTTAAAATACACTCAAGTACACTGTCACTAATGAATTTACCTTTCCTAAACTCAAGAGTCTAAAGTCATTTCAGTATAACACGAAAAACAATGTAGAAAACTGTTCTTACAGAAAACATTAAGAATTATATAATCAACAAAATTCAATAGACATAGAAGAGATTACTTTTTCTTTGACGAGAGTATGATCAAATAAAACATTGCTGTGCAAAGCTGTCCTTGAATTACATAAACAGTAGTAAAGTGTGCATATTGCAATGCTTCTCTAATGTTCTATCAATAAAATGCTGAAGCAGAACTAATAAAGCCTCCATCAGATGTGGATCAATGTGTGGTGTGTCCAGAGGAACAATTTGCCAACCCAGAGCAGAGCCACTGTATAGACAAAGCTGTGGTCTTTCTGAGCTATGAAGATCCATTAGGTATGGCTCTTGCCCTAATAGCCTTGTGCTTCACTGCATTCACTGCTGTGGGTCTTGGGGTCTTCATGAAGCACCATGACACTCCTATTGTAAAGGCCAATAACAAAAACCTCAGTTACCTTTTATTTATATCACTCATGTGCTGTTTCCTCTGCTCCTTGCTCTTCCTTGGGTGTCCAAACACAGCCACCTGCATCCTGCAGCAGATCACATTTGGAATTGGATTCACTGTGGCTGTTTCCACAGTTCTGGCAAAAACAATCACTGTAGTTCTGGCTTTCAAACTCACAGGCCCCAGAAGAAGGATGAAGTACATCCTAATATCAGGGGTACCTAACTACATCATTCCTATGTGCTCCCTATTCCAAGTAATTCTGTGTGAAATTTGCCTAGGATCTTCTCCTCCATTTGTTGATATTGATACACACTCTGAGCATGGCCATATCATCATTGTGTGCAACAAGGGCTCAGTTACTGCATCCTACTGTGTCCTGGGATACTTGGCCTGCCTGGTCATCGGAAGCTTCACTGTGGCTTTCTTGGCGAGAAACTTGCCTGACACCTTCAATGAAGCCAAGTACCTGACATTCAGCATGCTTGTGTTCTGCAGTGTCTGGGTCAGCTTCATCCCTGTATATCAGAGCACCAAGGGGATGGTCATGGTTGCTGTGGAGATCGTCTCCATCTTGGCTTCCACTGCCGGCATGCTTGGATGCATCTTTGTTCCTAAGTTCGACATAATTTTGTTAAGACCAGAAAGAAACTCTATCCAAAAGATCAGGAGGAAAACCTAGTTCTAAACTCATATTATATGAACTGCAACTTACAAATAATGGGTCTACACAGCCACCAAATATAAGGTTGCAGTACAATATCTATTTGCTTTTAGAATGACTCTCAAACTTTTTTCTTTTTATTCCTTTTTTTAAAGTTTTTTATTAATTTATTCATATAACATCTTGATTGTTAGCCCTTCCCCTGTTTCCTCCCATTCTTCACTCCCTCCCACTTCCCCCTTCTCCCCTCCCCTATGTCTGTGACTGAGGGAGACCTCCTCCCCCTGTATATGCTCTTAGAATATGGAGTCTCTTCTTGGTAACTTGCTATTCTTCCTCTGAGTGCCGCCAGGCCTCCCCATCCAGGGGATGTGGTCAGAAAAGGAGCACCAAAGCTCGTGAGAGAGTCAGATCTCGCTCTCCACTCAACAGTGGAGAATATCATGTTCATTGGCTAGGTCTTGGTAGGGGTTCGAAGTTTACTGCCTATATTCTCCTTGGCTGGTGCCTTAGTATGAGGAGGACCCCAGGACCCAGATCTGCCTGTCATAAAGTTCTTCTTGTAGGTTTCCAGGACCCTGTGGGCCCTACTATTTCCTCATTCTTCCATGCTACTCTCGCCTAAAGTCTCAATAGGATGTGCTCTCCTCTGACCCACTTTCCTGGTAAGTAAAGTTTTTCATGGTACGTATCCCTTGGATTAGTGTTTTGATATAAGTGAGTATATACCATTTGTCTCTTTTTGCTTCTGGGTGTACTCATTCATTATTATCATTTCTAGATCAATCCATTTGTCCACAAATTTCAGAAATTCCTTGTTTTTCATAGCTGAATAGTACTCCATATTGTAAATGTACCACAGTTTCTTAGTCCAGTCTTCTACTGAGGGACACTTAGGCTGTTTCCATGTTCTGGCTATTATGTATAAAGCAGCTATGAACATGGTTGAGCATATGTCCCTGTTGTGTGGTATGACATTTTCTGGGTATATTCCAAGGAGTGGGTCTTGAGGAAGCCCTAATCCTATTTTTCTGAGAAAACACCAGATAGCTTTCCAAAGTGGTTGTACTAGTTTGCATTCCCACCAGCAATGAAGGAGTGTTCCTCTCTTTCCACATCCTCGCCAACATGTGGTGTCATTTGAGTTTTTGATCATAGCCATTCTGATGGGTGTAAGATGGAATCTCAGTGTAGTTTTGATTTGCATTACTCTGATGACTAACGAGGATGAGCATTTCTTTAAGTGTTTCTAGGCCATTTGATATTCCTCTGTTCAGAATTCTCTGTTAAGTTCCAAGCCCCATTTCACAATTGGGTGAATGCAATACCTATCAAAATACCTACAAAATATTTTGAAGATATTGAAAGATCAATTCTCAAATTAATATGGAGAAATAAAAAACCCAGAATAACAAAAACGATCCTATACAATAAAAGATCCTCTGGAGAAATCTCCATACCTGATCTCAAGCTATACTACAAAGCAACAGTAATTAAAACTGCATGGTACTGGAAAAGCAATAGGCTGGTGGATCAATGGAATCGAATTGAAGACCCAGAGATGAATACACACACATTTGCTCACTTGATTATTGACAAAGAAGCCAAATGTATTCAATGGAAAAATGATAGTATGTTGAAACAAATGGTGCTGGTCTAACTGGATGTCTACATTTAGAAAAATGCAATTAGATCTTTATTTGTCACCATGCACAAAACTCAAGTCCAAATGGATTAAAGACCTCAACTTAAAACCAGAAACATTAATTCAGTTAGAGGAAAAAGTGGGGAAGAGCCTGGGAAACAAAGGCACAGGAAATAACTTCAACAGTACACCAACAGCCCAGGCCTTAATGTCAACAATTAATAAATGGGACATCATGAGGGTGAGAGGCTTCTGTAAGGCAGGAGTCACTGTCAGTAGAACAAAGCGACAGCCTACAGACTGGGAAAAGATCTTCACCTACCCTTCATCTGACAAAGGTTTAATATCCAAAATATATAAAGAACTCAAGAAATTAAACCATAAAACCACATTTTTTTCTAATGGTGATGCTAATAAGCATCATATCTACTAATGTTAGCTACCTTTTCCATATAATGTTGTGCTAAACCTTTCTTTTCATGAGACTTATCTTTTTGGCATGTGTACAATGTGGAAATGTTCTTCTCTGCTCTAACATAAAAAAACTTCAAAATAAACTCAAAGTATTCTTTAACACTTGGATGAATGAATGACTTTTTGACAGTTCAATAGTGAGAGTAAAATACAAGGAGAATTTAGAGAGTGAACAGTTGTATACAGATGAAATTGAGAAAATGTCCCTTTTACAGGAGCATTTTAAAATACCCTAATAGTATTATATTAGTTAAAGGAATATTACCTAGAATAGAGAGTAATGTCTTAATTAACAATTTAAAAAGTTACAAAAGATGGCTTGATAACTTACTAGTTAATGGTATGCCTTTCTGTTGTAGAGGACCAGATTTAATATCTAGTCCAGTCTTGAGAAAATGATTATTCCAACCACCTGTAATAATAGCACCGAACAGAAAATCCAACTGGTGCCTTCTTTTTGACACCATGGTTATGTGAACTCATAGGTGTACACAAAAATACACTAAGACACACACTTAAACACATACATGTACACACATGCACACAATTCAAAATACATCATTTTTTAAAGTAGCAATATATTACAAAAATTTTTCACTAAGACTTGTTTTCCAGTTTTTAATTTTGAAATTATATTTCTGTTTTACATACACATATTATTACACATAAATAAAATAAACTACCTGCAGTAGGAAGAACCACAGAACAATCAGGACTTATAAAATTGTTACATTCATAGTGTTTGGCTACTTGTATTTGGCAATCTTGAAGAAATTATATTTCCTATATTGCTGCATCTAAAATTCTGAATGCAAATTAATATCTTTCATATCTCCTCTCTACTAATTTAAAGCATCTATATCGACTGAAAATCATATTAACAGCTAAACAACTAAGTTTAATTGGAAGGTTAAACTATCTGGTGACAACCATATCAGAGACTTGAGTAGGAATAAAACTTAATTATCTATGTAAACCAGAAACGTAGATTAGCAGCTTCCAAAATGAAAAAGTGACTGAGACAGTTTGCTTCTTGAATAGTCACCCAAAACTCTCATGCAGGTGTAAATTCAACATACAGAAATCCACCAATGTAATCTTTCATATAAACAAACTTTTAAAGGAAGAGGCACATGAAAATCTCCTTAGAGGCCAGAAAATTATTTTAAAAATCCAGCAACATTAATACTTAACTCTTGGAAAGATCAGGAATATAAGCAAATACCTAGATATAGCAAAGGCAATATAAAGCAAGCCAATAGTCAACATCAAACTAAATGGAGAGAAATTAAATCAATCCCACTGAAATCAGGGACAAGAAAAGGCTATCTACTCTCTGTATCTCTTGAAAATAGTACTTGAATTCCTAGCTGGAGCAATAAGACAACAAAAGAAGAAGAAAATATTATGAATTAGTAAGGGAGTAGTCCAAGTATCACTGTTGGTACATAATGTGATAGTAAACATACGTGATTCCAAACATTCTACCAAGGAACACTTTTAGCTGAAAAACACATTCATCAGAGTGGCCAATTACAAAATCAATTAAAAACCCAGTATCCATACTTTATAGAAAAGACAAACAAGCTGAGAAAGAAATTCGGGAAACAATACCTTTCACAATAGCCACAAAAACACATAAAATAACTCTAGCCAAGCACGTGAAAGGCCTGTATGAATAAAATTTCAAGTCTGTAAAGAAAGAAATTGAAGAAGATATCAAAAGATGGAAAGATCACCAATGCTCATGGATTGGTAGGATTAACTTAATAAAAAAAAATGGCCATCTAACCAAAAGAAATATACACTTTCAATGAAATTCCCATCAAAATACAAACACAATTCTTTTTAGAACTTGAAAGAACAATTCTCAAATTCATTTGGAAACACACACACACACACACACAAAAAAAAAAAAAAAAACAAATAGAAAAACCATCCTAGACAATTAAAGATCTTCTGAAGGTAACTCCATCCGTGATCTCAAGCTGTACTACGGTGCAACACTAATAAAAACTGCACGTACCAGTTGACCAATGGAAACAAATAAAAGTCTATGAAATAAATTAACACACCTATGACCATTTGATATTTGACAAAGAAACCAAAACCATACAATGGAAAAAAGGCATCACCTTCAACATATCATCTTTATCTAAGTGGATGTCTACATGTATAAAAATGGAAAGAGATCCATATTTACCAAACTGTAAAAAACTAAAGTGTAAGTGTGTACACTCAATTTTCTTAACAAATATATTTTATTGCAACCTTATTAACTGAGAGTACCTCACTTATAACCCGACTAACGTAAACAATAGGAAAAGGAGATTAAAGACTACAATAATGAAACTGTAAAGATATCAGTTCCGATGAACAATTCTCCTCACATAAACAGCAGGATTTCTTCTGCTGGATCCTGTAACATGTGTCACAAAAAAAAACAACAAATGATAGTTACTCGTTAAGTGTACTCATGGAGATTATGAGATGAGCCCATACATAAGAGATTGAATAATGAAAAAAAGAATTAAAAACACGAAGGCAATATGGATCAAATTTTCAATTTAGTCCCCAGTTTCCATCTTCATTGTCATGCAAAGACCCTTCTGTTTACTGACTTGCTCTGCTTGAATTCCAAAAAAACCTGCCTAGGAAGATCACCATGCACAGTAAGATGGGCACTCATGCATAAAATGCCAATGAATAAAATGCCTCACAGGTATAAGAGCAGTCTAGTGTGATGGATATAATTTGTGAATTAAAATTTCCACTGTCTTTTTACAGTACTTGTCGAGTTGACAATCATTTCAGAAAAATACAACTAACCAGATGCAGGAAATCATTAAAACAGTTCAAGACCTGAAGATAAAAATGGAAGCTATGATAAAGGAACACACAGAAGAAAAACGTGATCGAGAGGCATCAGAAAAGAAAGCAAGCATCTCAGAGGTGGCCTTATCTAACAGAATGCAATAAATGGAAGAGGGAATATCGGGTCTTGAAGATACACTCATAGAACTCGAAACAACCACCAAAGAAAATGCTAAATCTGAAAAGTTCCTGACACAGAACATCCAAGAAATCAAAGACACCATGAAAAGATGAAACTTGAGAATAATAGGGATTGAGGAAAGAGAATGCAAACCCTAAGAGAACACAGATGCCAGGCAAGATTATTATATCCAGCAAAACTATCAATAACCATTGAAGGAGAAAACAAGATATTCCATGACAAAAACAAATTCAAACAGTGCCTAGCCACAAATCCGGCTTTACAGAAGTTACTAGAAGGAAAACTCCACCCAAAAGGGTCAAACTACAACCAAAACTACCTAGGATATAGATAACTACACCATCGCAAAATCACAACCTCACAAAATCTCGACTGTACCAAAATATTAATCAAAACGACACTGAGATTCCAACTTACATCCATCAATTTGCCTAAGATAAAAAATTCAAGTGACACCACATGCTGGCAAAGATGTGGAAAAGGAGGAACACTCCTTCATTGCTGGTGGGAAAGCAAACTTGTACAACAACTTTGGAAATCTCTCTGGCACTTTCTGGGAAAACTGGGAATAGGACTTCCTTAAGACCCAGCGATTCCACTCCTTGGAATATACCCAGAAGATGCTCTACCACACAACAAGAACATATGCTCAACCATGTTCATAGCTTCCTTATTCATAATGGCGAGAACATGAAAACAGCCTATGTGTCCCCTCAGTAGAAAAAAAACAGTAGATAAAGAAACAGGTATATTTGCACTATGGAATACTACTCAGCTATTAAAAACAAGGAATTCCCAAAATTTGTAGACAAATGGATTGAACTAGAAATTATCATAATTAGTGAGTTCACCCAGAAGCAAAAAGTGTTAAATGGTATATACTCACTTATATCGAGACACTAGTCAAGGATCATGTCCCATGAAAAACTTTACTGACCAGGAAAGTGGGTCAGAGGAGAGGACATCCTATTGAGAATTTAAGTGACAGAAGCAAGGGAGAATGAGGAAATAGAAGGATCCACAGGGTCCTGGAAACCTACGAGAGGAACTTTATGACAGGCAGATCTGGGTCCTGGGGTCCTCCTGGAACTCTGGCACCAGCCAAAGAAAATATAGGCAGTAAACTTCGACCCCCTACCCAGAATAGCCAATGGACAGGACATTCTCCACCGTTGAATGGAGAGTGAGATCTGACTTTCACACAAATTCTGTTGAGTGGAGAAGAAGATCTGACTTTCACACAAATTCTGTTGCCCCATCTCTGACCACATCCCCTGGATGGGGAGGCATGGCTGCACTCAGAGGAAGGATAGCAAGTTACCAAGAAGAGACTCGATACCCTAAGAGCATATATAGGGGGTGGAGGTCCCCCTCAGTCACAGACATAGGGGATGGGAGTAGGGGAGAAGTGGGAGGGAGGAATGGGAGGATACGAGGGATGGGCTAACAATTGAGATGTAATATTAATAAATTAATAATAATAATAAAGAGAATAGGCAGTGTAAATAATAAATAAATAAAATAAAATAAATAAATCTTTAAGAAAAATCTGATTACATTCAGAAGAAACAGGGAGGATTTAGATATAAAGGGGCATCACCAAAAAATACTTGTGGAGATGGCTATCACTCTGGAATTCAGCTGGAGTCCAGAAGACACAGAGAAGTTCAGAGAATAGGTGAGTATAATTAGGAAGTTTCTTCTTCAATCATCAGCTCAATACCAAGTCAGAGGAAAATGATATCATGGTGACGTTAGCTAAGACAAACTACCAGCAGGGCACATGTGGACATAAGAGGCCAACCTCTATTTAGACTGCATTCTTAGTAGTGAGTGGGGACCAGAAACAAACCCAAAAATACTTTGAACCAAAATTTTCCCTGCCAGCTAGATGTGAGGAGATAAAGAGTGAGCAGAAATTGAGGGAGTGTCAAAGTAATACATAGTAACACCATGCAAGAGAGCCAACCTCTGAAACTATTAACAGTGCTCTACTACACTCACAGACAGGAGCCTACGATAGCGCTCCATCAAGAGGCTCAACCAAGTAATCAATTGAAATGAATGCTGAGACTAACATTGAAACATGTAGCAGAGCACATCATTTTTTGAAAACTGGAAGCAAAGAAGGCATTGGAGGGAACACTACCTCCACAAGACCAAAAGGGCCAAAAATATGTGCCAAACGGGGCTTGATGAAAGTGAAACATCAACCAGGGGCCATATGTGGGCTGTACTTATGCCTGAAAATGGCTGAAGGTATTGAGATGTGGGTGACAGGTGATGCCAGTATTTACAAAACTACAGAAGAAAATACCACAGTTATTTCACAAATTGAGCAAGTACAAACTCAAAATTGACATAGAATCAAAAGGAGGATTTTGAACTGAGGAATGAAATCAGTAGGAAGATTAGTACCAGATATGGATGACAGAGAGACAAATGTTTGTTAGGTACCTGACACATGTGAGTAACTGTTCTATAAGGAATCCAAGTACATTGTATAAATTTTTAAATAAATAATAATTATTACACACTCAAACTGGATACCATGCTCCACGTTACATAGTGGAAAATTCACTTGCCAGTTTAAAGATTATTTTTTTCTGTCTGCCTAGGAAAGCTTTCTCTGGTGACTTTCCTTTCTGTCCATGTCTTAGCACTCCAGGAGAGCTCATCACAGAACAATAGGTCATGTATAAGTTAAATGATGTTTCTCAACTATACAACAAGACACAGAGGAAAATACAAATCTTGTGCTCTCATCTCAAATGCTAAATATGCAATATCAGCACACAAACCCGACAATTTTCTGCACTAGTCCTGCTTTTCTTGCAGACAATATACAATTGAAGAAGCTCATGAGCATGAATTCATCAGTAGATGAATAGAAAAATCACATAAATGTTTACATATTAAACAATGTATTGCTTCTCAGTTGTTATTTGCTTCTAAGATATTCAAGACAATACTTTTTCACAGCCATGACTGGATGTAAAGTGATTAAAAAGCAATTTAGTAAATCAAAAAAAGTAGAAGAAATGGGTCCACACACAGTATCGAATTTCAAAATGGAGTATCTGGGAGGGAGGTAATGATTTAGAAGTCAAATATTCAGCTTACATTCTCATGAACAAGGATTGGTTGGGTGTAGGACTGTTTGGTATTTATTTGGATTTGAAACAAGGCACACAAATCTGATGTTCTCTATAGATCTTGCTGAACCTTTAAATATCAACCTTTAATTGGCAAACAAGATAGATATTTTTGGATACAGTAGTACTGAATAGATCTCTATATTTGACATGTATAATCATTTTCAAGGCAATGGAAGCAAAGAATTTGTTTGGATTATCTGTACCAGTGCAAAATGTAGCATTGTCCCCTGTATGATTGCTATTTGAGTCTCAATTGCTCTAAATGTGTACAGCCTCTCTCTGAATTGGGTTTTACAATTCAATTCCAACTGTGTCCCCATATTGGAGTGTAGTGAGTCCTTCCTTAACCATTTCTGCATGTCTCACTGTTGATCATTTGACACAGTACACTGAGATCATTTATAATTTTACTCACAGTAATTTTGTTAGGATATTGCAGGGAACAAATTTGAACAAAAGTCTTTTCTCCAAGGGGCTTTAAATTTTAAAACATGAGTGATTTCATGGACCCTGGGACTAAACTATTCACATATTTATTTAACTACCCATGCTTTTCCTGTGGACTGTGGACATCAGGTGCATAACCCCAGGGAAGAGAGTGTTAAACATCCATCCAGGAATCGGAATCAGTGTGAAAAACAAGTAAATGAGAATATACAGCTAGAGTCACTTTAACCAGAGAAATAAAGGCAGGTCAAAAACCATAGGTGCTCATTGGAGATGTGCTGATTGTGGTTCAGATTCCACATTGCCCAGGTTTAAGGCAGGACAAGTATGTGTGCTTTGATTTTCCATTTTTTGCTCCTGAACATCCCCCTTCTCCTGGCCAGTTTGATTCATCCTACCTGCTATTGGAGAATGAAGTTAAAGGAAGATAAAGAACTGGACTTGGAGACAAATTGTATCTTCTTCATTAAACCAACCTCTGAGATAATAAACAGAGAGCACAGGAACAAATATCTGAATATATAGTAAGTGCTTTTAAAATCTTCCATGTAAATATCCTGACAATATTTTATGAGGAATCTGATGAGGATCATAGCAATACTTTGAGTCTTCTGTCCTTTTTTCACATACCAAGAGTGAACTGTTACTTCTTTACAGACACCTGGCTTTTTCTACTTTTAATTCTTTTCATGAGTGTTCTGGTTTCATTTCTGTTAGGCACATCATTTAAAGCTTTAGGATGATTAAAAACATCCCTCACAGTGACCCAAAATATATAGCCCTCATAGTCATAGTTTCCATTCTACCATACCCGTGATGTATGACTGAAAGCAAAACCATATGTTTCAACAAGTTTTATCCTATGTATATTACAGGAAATGGTTATACAGTCTACTGTTTTTAGTGTTTGTGTTAGTAGTGTTTGTGGTACATATAGCTCTTGAGAGCTTACACATAGATACAAAGACACTCATTCTAATGCATTGCATGAGGTCACACTGTGGTTTCTGAAGATGGATTGAGACTGGAAGTAAGAAATCATATTAGTGGGAACTATGTTCCTATTGCTCCATACTTTACCTGTATAGTGTACAAACACTAGATTTTATATATGTTTATAAGTAAAAAGTTATACCTATCATTTTCTATATGTTTATGTTCTTCCTGGTGTTTTGCATTGCTTTACATATTTGTGTTGCTGTTTCTGTGTATAGATGTTTCTATTCCACCTGCCTATCTTTCCAATTATCTCTGGAAGTTAACATAAAATTTTGTAGATAGCAGTGTCTTTAGTATGTGTGTTTCTGTCTGTCTATATCTTGCCATGGGGATTTCTCAGTGAACATGTTGTGAGGTGACTGAGTGTGTATTTTTTATGTTTTGGTCAGTGTGCTTGCAGGTAGGTATATCTGCGCTGCTTTGTATATGCCGGGTGTGTGTGTGTGTGTGTGTGTGTGTGTGTGTGTGTGTGTGTATGTGTGTGTGTGTGTTTGTGTGTGTGTGTGACTTTATGTATGTATGACTTTATACCTGCCTCTCTGTGTATGTTGGATGGGACCATAAATTTATCTTTCCATCAGTGCCACGCTATGTGGTTGTTTTAATCTCTTTTTCTCCTGAGTACCTGTCAGGGAATGTGTGTGAGTGTCTATGAATGTGTTTTATACTCTTCTACATGTGTATGTTTCTGTACCTGTGTGTGCTTGTATTTTTTAAGTTTGAGGCATGTATATGTAGTTCTGTGTAAATAACTGTGTTCCTGTATTGCACGTACATTCTGTATGATTAAGGAACCTCCCTATGTGTAGGAATGTGTGTATGTGTGTGTGATAATGTGTATGTGTGTGCCAGTGTGTCTGTGTGTGTTCATAATGTATATCTGGTTTCGTTCTGCAAGTTTGAGCTATAAAATTCTAGGAACATTATGGTATTTTAAAAATTAAACTAAATTATTTATTCCCTTTATATCCTGAGGTTAAGCTCTTCTATCAGATACTCCGAGTCACACTTTACACTCATCCCCACCACCTACTCCTCAGAAAAGTGAATTCCTCACTCACCTAAGCTATTCAAGTTGAACCAGGGCTGAACATTTCTTCTTCCCAATGGCCATGCAAGGCATCTCCATCCAGTTGCTTTAATTGATATTTTGCTCCTGGATACGTTCATTAAATTTCCCTTTAGGATAAAGTCAGATTACACTGTCTGGCTTCAAGAAAAGAATTATGAACTATAGTATGCTATTTTTATTTCAGCTTTTTGACATTCTGAAGAGTATCCACTTCACAAATCCAGTTGGGAACAGAGTGTCTATGAACCAAAGAGAAAAACTGCAGGAGGAATGTGACATTTTCTATATCTCCAATTTGCAACAAGGTCTTGAAATTAAGGTAAAGATTGGAAGTTCAGCCCATATTTTCCACATGGTCAACAGCTCCATTTATCTGCAGAGATAATGGAGTGAGCCACAGGAAGTACAAAGGTAGGTTGAACTTATTGTACTGATTTATCTGACTGACAAGTAAACACTGTAAAGTGTGTACATTCTAAATTAATGAAATAAAATAGATTGTCAAATAAGGGATCAAAAAGTGTCCTTTTATACTGCGTTTGTTATTTTTGCTTTTTGATGTGATATATTTATTAGCTCTTTGAACAGTCCATAATTCCATACAGTTACATTTCTAATATCAGTGCTGTTTCTGGTTTTTAGTATAACTATAACACTGTCTTTTATTACTGTGTTATATTACTTGCTCTAAAGTGAGCAATAGGTTCCTGGCTCCAGTCTTATTACAACACATTGATTTTTACATTTCTGTTGAACATCTGGCACAGATGTCTAAGATATAGAGATTATTGTAAGGGCAGAGTAAAAAAAAAATATAAATCATTCATTTTATTATGTAATACTGTTTAATTATTTTTACATTGAGCATCTAAATTCTAAAGGCTTCTATATATAAATTTAAATTTTCATGAACCATGTTAGGTTTTCTAAGATTTATAACCTTGGTTCTTACTCAATTAATTATTTCTTTAACATATTTATGAATGGTTTATCTGTATATGTGTCTATGCAATACTCGCACATGTAATATACATGGATTCCAAGAAGTGATTCATATTCCTGGGAATTAAATCTTGAAATTTGCAGACAATTGTATGAAACTAAAATGATCATCCAAAGTGAAGCTACAGAGACTCAGAAATTCATGCATGGGATATATTCACTTACAAGACTGTATCAGCTCAAAATTAAATTCCTATGAGGGCCTTCACCAAGTGGTACACTAGCTGAGTATGCTGGAACTAGCTGCTGGACACCTAGTGAAGTGAAGAGAGTGGTACGGAAGAATGGGGAGATTGGACAGCTCATTCTCAGCAGTTGTGTACAGTGGACTTTGCCTCTGACATGAACTTACCCGTCTTTCATCACTTCCTCTTGGGGGGAGGCCCTTGGGCACACAGAGGAATGAGAAGAAGAAACCTGGATGAGTTCTGATTTGCTGTGACCATATGGTAGGGGAGGAAATACCCTGTTGTCAGAGGTCTAGGGGAGACTAATAGGGTGGGTGAAAGCATGGGAACATGAAGATACAAGTCAGTAGTGAACTTCAGGATGTGATGTGAATAAATGATGTCAAATTTGAAAAAAACAAAATTTAATTATTTTGTAGCTTGCATTAATGACACACCTAATTGCATGAGTGCTCATAACTGAGCTTCAGCCTATGATAAGATATATATTTTAACTACATCTGTACCACTGGAAAGATATATGTCTTTGAATCATGAAGTCCTTGGGCGTCAGTTTACTTTTACTTAGTTTTTGGACAAGACAACATGCTATATTGAATTCTTTTACGATAACTATGAAATAAAATTTAAATTACACAATGGAAAAAATAAAAATTATAAGAGAGTTCCCAAAGAATCAAGAACACAAATCACCTCTCAGAGTTTACAGTGACACCTTGAATACTTGTATACAATAAGACACTGAGTGAAGAGTTGAAACAAGAATGTAATGAAGATACAAGATATTGTTAAATAATCAAACTAAAATTAGTAAGGGAACAGCATAATAAATAAATAAAAACATCAGTATTCTCATCAAGAGAATATTTCAAGTTGAAGCCTGGATGCAAAGACCTGAAGGCAAGACATATGAATTAGAATGCTCAAAGTATGATGAACATAAGCAATAAAGAAGAATGTAATACAGAATACAAAGGGATATGATGAACAGAACAAATTTACAAACCAGGGGCACAATAGGAGAAAAAGTAAAGACTAAAGGTATATACATTGTATCCAGTAAAATGTAGCTTTAAATTTCTTAAATAAAACATGATCAGTGGCGATACAGAGAGAGCACTTATTATGTACTAAACTCTCAACATGATCCAACTTTGTTTTTAGATATTGTTTGCTTGTTCCTTTGTTCTGTTTTGCTTTGCTTTGTTTTTCTAGATAGGGTTTCTTGGTGTAGCCTTGGCATTCCAGGGATCACTAAGTAGAGAACCCTGGTCTCAGAATCACACCAATTGCCCTGCATCGGCCTCCCTGAGTGCTAGGATTAAAGGCACACATCACCATAAAAAATGAGCCAGACATTGATATATATTATTTAAATTTGCTTTGTACCAAGAAGAGGATACAGAATGCTTCTATATAGAACTCCCATTCAAGAATAGCAGCATATGAAGAATAGCAGATTCCACTATGGAGTCTCTTAAAGGTAGAGCGTAACTGTTATGTGTTTCAAAATTTAGCAACATAACTGTCAAGGCTAGCTACTATACACAATATATTGAAATCTCATAATAGAAGGAAATAGACCAAAGTTCAATAATGAACACAATTACAGAAATTCATGTGCACTGAAACAGCACTACAAATGATACTTTAAGAATTCTTTCATAATTATAAGTAAATTGAACAAAAGATGCCAATGCTACATAAAGAAAACAGTAGAACAACAGAAAGAAAATTATCTATTAGAAAGGAAGCAATATTGCAGTAACAACAGGCATAAATAATTAACTAATAATTATAAATAATAACGGAATTGTAGTAGTCACATTCTCTAATTGAAACAAAAAAGTAATAAGAACTGCTTTGAGAAAGACAGGTTTGATGCCTCCATGGCAAAGTCAGAAACTCATTCACATATATGAAGAGAGCTGTTCTATAAGAATAGTGGAAATGAATTGTACTGAGGTGTAATAGAAAATATTAGACAATTATCTCTAAGGTGGATATGTATGGAATAATTCTTGACTAAACACCTACCAAGAGAACACAGCAACAAACGAGAAAGATCACTCTCTTAGCAGAACATGACTTGATTCCCGATATGAAAGCACAGCTCAAAATAAATATATCAATTAGCATTGAGCCATCACATAAGTCAACCCAATTATAGAATCACAATTTTATCCACAACAACGAACAAAGGATTCGAACTGGGAAGGCAGGAATGGATCAATTGTCCATGCAGTCCCAAATTTCAATGTTCATTGTCATGCAAATGACCTTCACATTCAATATTTTATTTCAACTTAAAATTTTATTCTATTTAAATTAAACAATCTTTATATGAGTGTTCCCAACATTTCCAGGCCTTGGGGAGCCTGTTCCCCTCAGGCAACACTCTTCACTCCAGCTAAATACATAGAAACACAGTACTTTCTTACCACAAATAAACCAGGATTTGTCCACTCAGCTATTTTTCTCTTTACATTCTGTTTGTCAAAGTATTGTCAATTTATTGGAGATCGTGTCTGGTATCTGAGTTTCTGGAGAAATTTCCCTGGGTGCATGAGTCTTTTAGTCTTACACTACTAATCTGTTGCTGTGATTAAATACTGACACTAAGCAAAGTGAGGAAAGAGTTGATTTGGCTCAACAATGACAGTCAAGGGAAGACAAGGCAGGAATCTCTAGATTGGAACTAAATTTAGACCCTGAAAAAGCTCTGCACTCTGGCTTGCTCTGCGAGATTTCTCATAGATCCTTGCCTAGCAAGAGCACCTCCCACAGTGGGATGGTCACTCATACATAAGTTACCACTGAATGAAATGTCTCACAAATATAGGAACAGTCCAATCTGATGGGTATAATTTCTCAAGTAATTCTTCTCTGTCTTCTTAGTGTACTTGGTGTCTAGTTAACAATCATGAACTAGAAGACTGTGGCTGAAGTTCTATAGTGTTTGCATACAGCACACCATCAATTCTTGTTACTACATTTCTAGAAGTTGGGAAGCAATTCAATTTTACATCAATTCCTTTCCATACATTTCTATGCTTGACACTATACAATGTGCTAAGTGACATGTTCTCCATCAGTTCATGTTTATAGAATAAGGTCATTCATAATTGAACAAGCTAATATAATATATATGGAAGAAGTAGTTTAAAAAATCTGATAACAGCATGTGTCTAATTTTTCTCTAGCTCTTGCCCTCTGTGTGTAGTGCTGACTGTGGTCCTGGGTTCAGAAAATTCTGGAAAGAGGGAATGGTCACCTGCTATTTTGAATGCATCCCATGCCCAGAAAATGAAATTTCTAATCAGACAAGTGAGTATTGGTGCTGTGCAGAAACCTTCACGTTTATCATCACCTCCTACACACTCTGAGATATTTAACTTGTCAAAAAACAAGAAAACAATAGGATGTCCTCCCATCTGTCCCAGTTTCCTGGTAAGTGAAGGCTTTCATGGGACATGCTCCTTGGGCTAGTATGCAGATATAAGTGAGTATATACCATTTGACTCTTTCTGCTTCTGGGTTAGCTCACTCATTATGATGATTTCTAGCTCAAAACATTTTTCTACAAATTTTGGGAATTCCTTGTTTTGAATAGCTGAGTAGTATTCCACAGTGTATTCCTACCACAGTTTCTTTATCCATTCTTCTACTGAGGGACACTTAGGCTGTTTCCATGTTCTGGCTATTATGAATAAGGCTGCTATGAACATGGTTGAGCAAATGTTCTTGTTGTGTGCTGGAGCATCTTCTGGGTATATTCCAAGGAGTCGAATAGCTGGGTCTTGAGGAAGCCCTATTCCCAGTTTTCTGAGATAGCACCAGATAGATTTCCAAAGTGGCTGTACTAGTTTTCATTCCCACCAGCAATGAAGGAGTGTTCCTCTTTCTCCATATACTCGCCAGCATGTGATGTCGCTTGAATTTTTGATCTTAGCCATTCTGATGTGTAAGATGGAATCTCAGAGTTGTTTTGAGTTGCATCTCCCTGATGACTAAGTACATCCTATTGGGACTCTACATGAGAGAAACATGGGAGAATAGCAAAGTAGAAGGATCCAGAGGGTCCTAGAAACTTACAAGTAGAACATTATGATAGGCAGATTTGGGCCCAGGGGTCCCACTCAAAGTAAGGCACCAGCCAAGGACAATGCAGGCAGTAAACTTTAAACCCCTACGCAGATCTAGCCAATGGGCAGAACATTCTCCACAGTTGAGTAGAGAGTGGTGTATGATTTTCACATGTACTCTGGTGCATCATATTTGACCATGTCCCCTGGAGGGGGAGACCTGGTGGCACTCAGATAAAGGATAGCAGGATACCAAGAAGAGATTTGATACCCTATGAGCATATACAGGGGGAGGAAATCCCCCTCAGGAACAGTCATAGGGGAGGGGAATAAGGAGAAAATGAGAGGGAGGGAAGAATGGGAGGATGCAAAATATGGGATAACCATTGAGATGTAACAAGAATAAATTAATAAAAATTAAAAAAAACCATGAGAACAAATAAAGTGTATAACTTTCCTTAGAAGGTCTTTGTAGAAATACAAATATTAACAATTTCTTGAACAACAGCAAATAGTAAACCTTTATGGCTTCATGGAAATTGTGACACATTTTCTCAAAGAAAGATTTTGATAATCAAACTTCAGTTTCAAGAATTTTATAGATTTTCTTAATGATTTATTTCTTCTAAAACTCTATATAGATTAGATTCTTGTCACGGATCATTAAGAATATTTATTTAGTCTCTTTGCATATTTGTGTATGCCCCTACATGATTTGGGCACAGGGCACAAGTACAGGATTCTATGCAGAACAGAATAGGGCCTCAGACAAACTAGATCCTGTCATGTCAATATTGGGTTCTGAATATATGTTCTCTGTTATATTAATATAGAGGGAAATATCTTCTTATAATTATGAGAATCTAAAAATGAGATGAAAAATACCTTGTAATATCCAAAAACCAATTTTTAAATGTCTGATGTTGTATGATTCTATGTGTGTGGGGAATCTATCTTCAGACATGATGTAGAAAATATGAGGATTCTTGTAATCAATAATTTATATACACCATCCAATTATTAGTGTAATAATGTTGTAGCTTAGAATAATATTTACAGGAAGTATTTAGTTCAAACATTAAAATGTTATTCCCACCTACACAGAATGTATCGGTCAAATGCTTATTTATTTAGAGCTGACTAAATGCAAATAGCCAATGGATAATCTTTCAATGTTTTGCCTGTCATCCTATATAATTAAGTGAAAGTTCTTTCTTTTTTTTCATGTTTTCATTGTTTGTTTGTTTGTTTGACACTGGGTTTCTCTATGCCACCTTGGCCATCCTGGACTTATTTTGTAGACCAGGCTCACTTCGAATGCACAGTGATCCACCTGTATCTGCCTCCGGAGTGCTGAGATTTTAAAGGTGTGTGCCAAAGGCAGTAGTGGCAATTGAGATGACCCAGAATCTAAATCTTTTTTCACAAAGGCTGACAAACTGAATTCATGCCCAGGATCCATGTAGAAGTATTAGGTAACTAACTCCTAGAAGATGGCTTCTTACATACATGCATCCACCATCATCTAAATAATAAACCTACGTAAGTTATAAAAATAATTTTGTGATATTTGTTAATAAATATATAAAATCCTCTATTATTACTTGTTTTTACACTTAAAACAATTTCATTATATGTAGTTTATTATAGAGAATGTTGTATGTTGGAATGCATGTAACAGGTGCAGATGCAGATTAGAGGCAACTAAAACACATGTAAGATAGAGTTACGTGCAGTTTTGAAACACCTGACATAAATACTGGAATTGGAACTCTGATTTTCTGAGAAATATTTATATTCTCTTTACAGTTGAGCTAACTATCTAAGGTACATAAAAACATTCACTAATTCTATCTATCCATAAATGCATTCCTCTAGATAAAAATAATGAAATGGCTTGAACCACATCATCACTCTTTGCAATTATCCAATGATTGGGTGGAATTTCACACACATATATTACAGTGGCCATACTGGATTTTGCAACTTATGAATGGGGTATGATAGGATAATATAAACAATCTTGGTTACCACTATTAAAATCCTTTTGTTATCTTGCTCACGTTGTTTTTCCATATGTCCTTGAGACCACGCACAGACTCTAGGTGTCATAGAATGTAAAAGAAGGGAGAAGAAACGGGCTGAATGATTCCAAACAAAATGGATTCAAGATGAAAGGTTTTAGTGCTCAGGAAGTTCAGAGTTTTCTACTTTCACTGTTAACCTTGGTGCTTCCCATTAACAGTTATCAGGAGTCCTGGTGTCTATGGCCAGATACGCATACAAATGCGAAAATTGTTACCTAATACTTTTGCAGTTTTCAATCATTAACATTATATTCATATGTCATTCAAATCTCACTCTCACATACTACATCCTCTTTATAAGTACAAGAAAATTCAGATTCATGAAATTTCTTTTTATTTTTATTTTTTTATTTTTGTTTAAAGGAATTTTTATTTTCCAGGATTTTTTTCTTTGTATCTTGCTTTTTCCTTTCTTTCTTTTTTATTTTTGGTTTTGTTTTTTATGGTTTTGTTTTCTTTTTATTTCTATAAATCCAAGATTAAGGAAGCTTGTTTTTGTCCTGGAAGAGATTTCTTATTACTTATACATTCACACACACACACACACACACACACACACACACACACACACACACAC